>VZRF01012375.1:222021-387968 GCA_013396875.1 Vireo altiloquus
CTTTTTAATTCATCCTGCTCTGGATTCCATTAAAACAGACCAGACTGCACCAGGACTGAGCTACTGCAGTGATTTGTATTAGAATTAACAGAATCTGATAATCCTCCTGTTGTGCCCCAAAACCTTCATGGCGTCCTCAGAGTAAGTGAGAGGATTTTGTACAGAAATACACCCAAAAAAGGGACAGTGACCTGTGAAAAGTGTGGGCACCATTTTGCTGTGCTTTTTGTTCCACAGGAAACAGCTGAACAAAGGGGAAAAACCCCAAAGCATGGAAGTTGAAGCACAGGGAGGAGTGGAATTCAGTGATTTTTCCAGCTGGGAATTCTCCAGCTGCCCATCCCTGCTGGCACCACGTGGAAGCTTCGCTGCTGCCGAGGCCTGAGGTTGCCATTCTCACATCTCCATCCCTGGGTGCACTCCAGCACGAGCCAGCCCCAATTCCTGACTGCCCTGAAGCACCCAAAGCTTCATCTCCCTCCATAAACCAACATTCCCTGCTCAACCCAAAGTGACATTGGAGTCACCACCCCTTGCCAAGCGCTGGCCACAAATCTGGGCCAGCAGCGTTCTCCAGATGCTGCACCAGACAGACAAGCCTGGAGCCTGAAACTTCCCTCCTGCCATGCCCCTTGGCCACCTCTGGGCACCAGGGATGGAGGGGAGCAAGGGAAAAGCCAGGCAGTGCTTTGGGATGATGAACATTAATGGTCTGTGACACAGCTGCCCTCTCTGAGGTCACTTGTCACACGAGGTGGGAATTTTCCCCCCTGACTCTGTCGTGACATGGACATCAAAAATGCCAAAAGATTTACTGTAAAAAGCACCTCCAGGCCAGTTTTAAGGTGACTTCCACGCTCTTGTTTTGCTTTTCTTTTCTTCTCCTCAATATATTTTGCTCCTAAAAGGGGATTTTACAAAAATCACCGTAAAAATACACAGAAAACTCATTTTTACACCTCCCCAACTACTCTGCTACTAGCTGGGTCCTTGTTCTCAGCCCACCTGCAGCACCACAGTTCCCTATTCCATTTCCTTGAGGGAATACCTACATCTCCTGGGGCTTTAAAAAAAAAAAAAGAATTAACACTGGAGTTGTTATTGTGCAATTATTTTGCAAAAGTTCCATATCGGTGCTAAAAAAAAAGAGCAACAAAATGACAAGGCACAGGAGATGGAAGAATTCAAACATATGTTTGAAATGTCACAAACAGCAAAGATCGGCGCAGCAAAAGCCACCAGAAAGTGGCAAAAACCCTAAAACTGCTAAATATAATTAGGTATTTAATTAAGACACCAAAGCATTACTAATATATGCTTTAAAATTTGGGGCTTCGAAGCATAGGAATGAAAGCAAAACCTTTCTATTTTGGGATGACTTTGTGCAGAAAATGAATCTGTAAAAATAACTTCCCACGAAGCACAGTCTCAACAGCCTTGGGCAGCAGCATCACTTTGAGAATCTTGGGAAAAAAAAGTGTAAATAAGGCTCCCAAAATCCACTTCTCGTAGTCTGAGGGACAGAAAAGGGATTTGTGTAAAGAATTTCCCTCTCAGACTTCTGCTTTAGTGGTTTCTTTGGAGCAGAGATGTCCTGGAGAAGGTGGAATCAGAGATTTATCATGGCATAGCTTCAATGTGGACCTGGAGCAGAGGAATTGGGGAATTTGAGTCTAAAAAGAATAATTAGAAGGAGAAAAGCTGCTGGAAAAGCACAGATCTGAGCCTCAATCTCCTAAATTCATTTTTGTTTCACAGCCATAACCAAAAAGCCACGAATGGGTTAAATTCCAGCACTTTTTGTCCAACATTGTCCCACTTAATTTGAAGGAGAGACAAAATAAAATCATTGCAGTGAAATTCCAAAGGGGGAACTCCAGTGTGAAGGTCCATGAAGTGACAGCCACTAATGACTTTTGACAATTTGACTTTTTTTTCCATGTGGAGCTGCTGGGAGTTGCCAGCAAACCCAGGGAACTCTCTGGAAGTGCCCGTGAGGGACAAGGATGCATGGACAAGGATCATCTCCCTGAGCCAGGCTCATCATTCTTGAGGCTGACTCCAGCCAGAGAGAGATTTATGCCCATTAAACTCCATAAAAATACACTGCCAGTCCCAGTTATCCCAGCTGGATTTGTATCAAAAGGAGAGGAAAACAACATATTTGAAATTGCCTTTGAAATTCAATGGGACACCTGAAGGTAAGACAAGTGTCCAATGGGATCTCCCTGAGCTTCAGGAATAGGAAAGATTTAATTTCATCTTCTTTTTGAAAGAAGAAAAGTGTCACTGTTGTCACAGCATTGGAATTTTCACCTTTATTTTTTGGGTAAATATGTTAAATTAGGAACCAGCATTTTTTAAATGCCTGGGTTAAATAATATCCCGGGTCAGGATTTTAGGGATTTGCAATGATGTCATTCCCATCATGAGACTACACATTGACAAATAAAAATATAAATCAATTTAAACGAAATCCTCCCTTCCCCTGCTGTGGGATCAGCCCAGCACTCAGCAGGTTTTGGGTACCAGCTCACATTTTTTTCCATCTTAAACGAATCTTTGGGACCCCAGGGCTGGAAGGAATTTGAAAAGGTGACAGTTCACTGGTGTTAATCCTCACCAAGGCAGAATATTGCTACGAAGCAGAATTAATTCCTGCAGCAGTAATGGCACTGTGACATGTGCTTTCATCAAAATTCAACTTTGCTGATTAAACATCTCCAGGAATTTGGTTGTCCTACATCAAAATTATCACAGTAGGTAAAGGTCACCGGGAGCCCACACTTCTATTCATGAGGCTCTGGGGTTTTTTCGCTCCCTCTCCCTGTCTTTGCCAGACGAGGCTCAGGCCTGGAGCCAGGAGAATACAAATTTGGGGAGTTCAGCCTCCCCTGCTTCATTTGCATCTGTTGATTCATTTGGGTGAGGAGAGGAGGGCAATGCAAATGGGAACCTCTGCCTTCCCACAAAGCTCTGCCCCATTTCCCACTTCTCACCAGCGTTTCTCACCCAGAATCAGGGGCAACACCACCTAAGAGAGATTTTCTCTCCTACTACAGCAGAGCCAGAATGAATAATGATCCCTCGGGGATTGACACCAGGAGGTTTTTCTGGGTAACACTTTATTCAAGGCACACAATGCTTTTCAAACCCTGTGTGCTTAGAGGAACTCTGCTTTGATTTATCAGCACTCCAGGCATGTTGCTTGTTCTGCCAAGATTTTGGGAAGGTTTAGGGCACTGGAAGAATTTATGGAAAAGCCCAGCACCTTTGTTTTGTTTACCTCACTGACTGATTGGCATCTATAAATGATATTGTGCTCTCAAGAGCTGCTGCCTTCCATTCAAAGGACTCAGCTCCATTACTTCAAAGACTGGATTTTGAACGTTGTAAAGCTCCTGATGGTGGGTAATTACAACAAATTATCTGAATAATTCTAATACTGCATCTACTCCATTACAAATGACAACCAGCAATTAAACCCATTCCAGCCTTTCAGCAAACTAAACAGAGAAAAACACTTCACTCTTGACCTGGGCGTGCCTAAAACTGATAATAAGCACCCATTCTGCTCACTCCAACAATAGTTCTCCATCCTTGACAACTTCTATTTGTTTTTTTAACAGGGAAGAGGAGGGAAAAATTTTCTCTAGGAGGCTCCCAAGGGATGCAGATGGCAGATTCTGTCCCATTAAACAATGGGAAAAGTGGGTTTTGTGTGGTGGAATGAAGAACCCAACCTGTGCCGGGGTCAGCAGTGGGGACTTGGGTGAAAAGGCAGCTCAGGGTGCTCGGATGAACTTTTCTATCATAAAGGTGAAAAGTTTGGCACCTCTTGCACAGAGCAAAGATTGACCTGGGAGCAGAAAACATGGAGAGGTTGTGGCTGTTCCATCTCTGGCAGTGCCCAAGGCCAGGCTGGATGGAGCTTGGAGCAGCCTGGTCTATGGGAGGTGTCCCTGCCCATGGCAGAGGTGACACTGATGAACTTCAAGGTCTCCTCCAACCCAAACCACTCCATGATTCTATAATTCTGTTCTATTCCAAACCCTCAGTGCCATGAAGAGCTTGGAATAACTGCCTGGGAAGGAGCTGAAACAACACTTTGGGAGCCAGGCAAAGGCGAGTGAGTGAAATCCCAATCCAGAGATTCCCTGCAATTAATTTTTATTACTTTTGATCAACAATTTGCTTTCAGTTCAGATTAATGACTGTGCTGCAGGTCCAGCCTGGTTGTCAGGGTGCACCACAAGACCAATTCTCCCTCACATCCCTCAGCATGGGTGTCTCAAGAGGAGTGATCATCTCAGTGCTGCTTTGCGGTGACAAACTGCACAACCCCAAGGGATAAAATGAGGAATTATCCAAGACTCCAGACTTGCCTCCACCTTTTGCAAAGATGTAGCACGAGGGGATGGTTTTATTTCCTCCCTGTAAGGTTCTAAAGCTTCAGAGTATAAATTTTCCTACTCTGTGCAGCAGTTCTGAGTTTTTGGCCATCCACCAGACCAGGCTGTCACTCACCCTCCTCCCAAATCCACCAGGATTTCCTCTGGGAGCTCTGGAGAGCTGCTAGAAAAGAAGCAAATCTGACATTTACCAATATTTCCCCCTTTCTTGTTGTATTTAGTGTCATTTCTAGAAGGTCTCCAGTTTTTTCCTGTAGGAGGAACAATTCTGTCTTGCATCCCCTGAACGAGTTCCCTGGCTTGGGTAAAAAATCTCAGACTTGGGTATCCCAAAACCAAGGAACAGACAACTTTTGGGGGACCAGCACTTATTTAGCAGCATTTTTTCACCTTACAGGCTGTATAAAGTTTTAAATTTTTTTTCACTTTGAAAACACTCTCTCACTGTTTTCAGACTCCAAAGACAATGAGTTTGCTAAAAGTCACCAAAAATTATTAAAGCCACGAAGAACCTGATCATCATCTCCACCACACTTTACAGCACTGCTGGCACACATCCTTCTCTCCAGCAATAAATCAGCCAAAATAAACCCTAAATAAGCAAAGTGGGTTTGTGTTCCAGAGCATTCTGACATCACTTGGCATCCCAGGCACCACCACTCCATTGTTTCCAAGTATTAGTGCAAGGATTGGTTCATAAACCATAACAAAGCTTGGAAAAAAGATATGTTGTCCCTCCATGCCTTGTCCCCAGTCCCTCTCCAGCTCTCCTGGAGCCCCTTTAGGCCCTGGGAGGAGCTCTGAGCTCTCCCTGGAGCCTTCTCCTCTCCAGGTGAGCATTCCCAGCTCTCCCAGCCTGGTGTCACCCCAGTAAATTTGATTAAACCACCCCAGCAGGAGCAGAGCTGTCAGTCTGAAGCTCCAAAAGGACTCTTGGAGCTGTCACAGACCTGTCACACCTCCAGAGCAAAGCCATTTGTAAAAATACAACTTGCAGAGACCAAATTGTGACAAAATGAAAAATAGGGAGCTTGATTAGTAACAGTGGGAATTTATGATTTTCGGTTTTTTTCCCTTTATTCTAAAACTCCACAGGATTTAGAACCACTCAACTTCACACTTCATCCACAACTTCATCTCCAGCAGTTCCAGCACCAGGATTTCCATGGACAAAGCAATTTCACACTTAGGTGCTAATGAATTTTGTCTCTGAAAAGTTTAGAAGCTACCAGAGGAAAGGAACTATGGAAGTGTTTTTCAGTGACATTCCACAAAGTGCAATTCCTGCTGAGCTAGCCGAAATTCAAGATATCTGCGACCCAAAATAACCAAACTAAAGGCCAACTTCTGGCCTGCAAAATGTATTTATGCCTATTCTACAACTCTCTAAAAGTCAGCAGAATTTAAAGTTAAATGCCTCAGGAACATCCCACCAAAAAGTTATTTTGTGTCATGACTTGGTGATTGAAAAACCTGTTTTTCCATGGGCTTGCATCCCTAGAAGGCTTTTCCCATGGCTCTGCCAGGATCTTCCTTTTCTGAAAACCCTGCAAGTGTTTGTGGAGCCACATCTGATGTGTCTGAACCAAATGATCTCTATAAAACAGGAATAAATGAGGGTCCTGTGCTGTAATATCCAGGAATTCAGCAGAATGGGAAAATGAAGCTTAGTGGTGGAGGAACTTAAAATTCATTATTTGTAGCTCATCTCAGGAAACTGAAAGGGAGGAAGAGTTGAAATAAACAGTACAGATTATCATAAATGAAAATGAAATACTTTGAAAATCTCCTTTCTTTTCCTTTTAACATCCCTGGAGGAGACAGAAATTCACCTCCATGCTTTGAGGGAACAGCTCTGGTTTCCCCAAATCACATTTTTGAACTGTTCAAGAGGTTTTGAAGAGCTTTGCAACAACCCTGCAAAAATCATCCAGGTAAAACACAGAGCTGAGAATTCCTACAGGAAGTGCCCAATTCCAAGGGAATTCCAGCTCACTACCAAAGGTTCTTCCCAGAAAACCCTTGAACTGAACACCACCACATTGATGTCAAATACAATAATGATAAAAAATTAAATTATTCATCTTTCCTTTCATATTCCTGTTGCTCTGATGGCTCCATGGGGGATGTGGGGTCCGAAAGGCACCATCATCCCCAGCTTTAGATCTTTGCTTTTAACAGCAAATCCTAAATACAGGAATCACCTTTTTTTGTTCTCATCAAGCCCCAGCTCTCCTGTCTTCAATCAAAAATTCATAAAGCTTGATGAAAGCAACCACAGGCATTGTATAACAATTTTTAAGGTAATAATACTGCAACGTGGACTTAAACCACAGTGTGTTTCCATCCTTGGATTTCCCTCATTCAGGGAAAACCCTCAGCAAAGTATTTTTTGAACAGCTTCCACAGGCAGATTACAAATTTAGAATTTGTCAAGTTTTTTTTCCCCTTTTCTTCCACCACAAAAATGAAAGATGCTTTTCTGCTTCTGCCACAGGAGCAGCTCTTCTGTTGCTCTGCAGATTTTTTTTAGCAGTGTCGGAGTAATATTTCCTATATTTGAAATGAAAACTGAGGCTATTAAAGGAAGTTTTAGCTACTACTTGAAGTTTATTCCTCAATACCAAAGGAGTTGCTTGAAAGGCATCGGCTCCTGCATGGCAGAATCTCACCTTGTGACTGAAATTTGTGGTGTTTGGTAATTATTGTGGCACTTGGGGACACGTGGTGGCCTTGGCAGTGCTGGGTAATGGCTGGACTTGATGATCTTAGAGGGCTTTTCCAACCTTAGTGATTCTTAAATGTGGATCAGGTTTTTAAGCCAGATTTGTGATTTTGTACCTGAGGTGATTAAATTGAATTGATGGATCCATTTTGCCCTTCTGGCTTTGCTCAGAACTTCCCTGGCCACATGGTCAGCCCTGAGCTGCTCAGGGAACTGGATGAAGTCACCATTTTAGATCCCTCCTGACTGAACTGCTCTGTTCCCAAGGAATAAATAAATCACTGAAAACTTGCATGACATCATCAATCAGTGCTCAGCAATATGGGGAAGCTCGATCCATGCCCCATGAGAACATGAGTGAAATGCTGGAAGTAAATTTAAGGTTTCCCAGAGCAGCTGTGGCTGCCCCTGGATCCCTGGAAGTGTCCAAGGCCAGGTTGGAGCAGCTTGGGACAGTGGGAGGTGTCCCTGCCCATGGCAGGAGTGGCACTGGATGAGATTTAAGGTTCCTTCCAACCCAACCCATTCTGTAATTCCATTAAAGAATGAGCTATTCCTGCTTAGTTGGCTCAATGAGCACAAGCCTGGTTCAAAGTACCTCATTACCATGGAATTACATTAACACTGTTTTCAGCTATTCAGCCCAAGCTCTTGCAAATGTCAAAATTTCTCTGTTCCTTCAGCTTGTATTTCATCCAAAGGGAAGGAGGAGCTGGAGACATGTGAAATTTCTGACAGGCTGTTGATTTTCCCTTTGGATGAAGCATGTTTGAAAACTCCAAACTTGACTGATCTGCTGAAGCACATTCTCTGACAGACAATATAAAATCAATGCCTCACATATTAAGAGGGTTTTTTGGTTTTTTTTTCGGCGTGTGAGAGTTTTTGTTTGTGTGGGAGGTGGTGGTGAAGGGGGGTGGGGGATCGCTTTATTTTCTGTCATGGAAAATGAACAGCCTCACCTTAAGGTTTTTATAAACTGTCATCTTTAATCAGACACACACAGCAAGACTGTCAGTTCTCATAAAGCATCGAGGTGGGGGGGAAAAAAAAAAGGCACAAAATGCATAGCTGTTCCCCATCCCTTCCCCGTGCGAGTCCCTCATCCCTGCGATGGCCCCAGTCAGGAGGAAACCTTTTCTTAGCAGTGTCACAACAACGAGCTCTGCTGAGATGTGTCTTTATCATTCAGCAACGCCGACTTTGTGAGGCCTTGTCAGGGAGAAAAAGGGTTGGGACTCGCCTGCGAGGAACATCCATCCCTGCTGCTGACAGATAAAAAGTACTGAACGACAGCAGCGTGCGGCTCGTCAGCTAAAAGCCTCCTAAACACTCATTAAACCGCGGGAGGGGGGAGGGAAAAACATTCCGTAGGTGGGTGTCAAATTGCTCCCTTAAGATTCCCATTCAGGTCAATGGAAGGAAGCAGCGAGCGGATGAGAAGTTGCATCAAGCATTTGTCACCCTGGGAGAGGAGGATTGGCATTCCAAAATAAAGCCAGGAGTATCCAGGGGAAGGTTCTCCTCGTGGAAGGTGCCCTGCTCATGGTGGGGGTTTGGAACGAAATGATCTTTAAGGTCCCTTCCTTGTTTGCAGTGTTTAATTCCGTGTTTAATAAGGATTTGAGATCTCTCTGTGCTGGCACTGCTGAGGCCCCTTGAGGGCAGTTCTGGGTCCTTCCTGACAGGAGAGCCCTGGAGGGGCTGGAGTGTGTCCAGGGAAGGGAATGGAGCTGGGGAAGGATCTGGAGCCCCAGGAGGGGCTGAGGGAGCTGGGAAAGGAGCTCAGCCTGGAGAAAAGGAGGCTCAGGGGGGACCTTGTGGCTCTGCACAACTCCCTGACAGGAGGGGGCAGCCGGGGGGGGTCAGGCTCTGCTGGCAGGGAACAGGGACAGGAGGAGAGGGAACAGCCTCAGGCTGGGCCAGGGGAGGCTCAGGGTGGACACCAGCAGGAATTTCCCCATGGAAAGGGTGCTGAGGCCTTGGAACTGCCCGGGGAGGTTTGGAGTGCTCATCCCTGGAGGTGTTCAAGGAATTCCTGGATGTGGCACTCAGAGCTCTGGGCTGGGGACAAGGTGGGCATTGGGCACAGCTTGGACTCGATGACCTTGGAGGGCTTTTCCAACCTCAGTGATCCTGGGATTCCATGATCTCCTGATCTCAACCTCGTCTGTCTCACCACAGAGAGGCTCCATCTCCCTGCCCCAGAGAGCAGGAAGGGATTCCCTACCTTGCAGCAGCAAGAATTCCATTAACTAAGGGATATTTTTTCACTCT
Source organism: Vireo altiloquus (assembly GCA_013396875.1). Lineage (NCBI taxonomy): Eukaryota > Metazoa > Chordata > Aves > Passeriformes > Vireonidae > Vireo > Vireo altiloquus. Next base: position 231,436 of record VZRF01012375.1, read on the forward strand.
TTGAAAGGGATCTGTTGGAATGTAAGACTTAATGAAATCTGGAGGGTTTTGTTTCTAAGAGTCACTACCTTTGAAAGTTTCCAAATCATGTTTCCTGTGCACTTAACAGCACCTCAGATTTTTTTTTTACTTAACCCCTGATCCTCTGCACATTACTCACACTTAAACACAAACTTCAGGCAGTCAATATTCCAAGTTCCCTCTCCCAGCTTGAGTCAGCTTTATTGATTTCTCTGAAATCAAGTATTTTAGGTTTGATTCAAAAAGCTAAAGGCATCAGCTCTCATTATTTAGCACTATTTGTGCCACAGGAGGACTTGACATTTTCTATCTACTTCACTAATAATAAATAACCCTTAGACTTTAAAATACCACATATTTTTCTTAACCTATTTGGTGTGATTTAGCATAGTTTAAATGTAACAAAGTCATCTCATTTTCACAGTCCTTTCACTTCCCAAAACCCACACTCCCTGAATTATCAAGTATTAATTTTATAGTGTGCAACCACAAGATATTACAGCATATTTTAAAATAAAATGAGGTGATTATTATTATTATAACTGTACAGATACACTAAAAGGGGTTATTGGTGAGATACGCAAGAGTTTGAGTTACACACTGAGTTTTAGATCAATTTAGTGATGTAGTTTTGAACACCAGCAGCAGTTGATGCTCCAAGACCAAAGGACTTTGATGTCCCATGACAACTTTGCTGTTCTCTCCCCGTATTTCCAAAAGAAACAGGATTTAAATTCTACATCCAGCACCTCTGGATGTAGAATTTAAACATACTCTGAATTCAATAGCAGCTTGACAGGATTATTCCCATAAAACATCTCTGCTATACTCAAACACCTGGGTGGATGCACCTTGTGCACTTCCAAGGACAGGGAATTCCTGGGATCTGACACTTGAGAGGAACATTCTGATATCAACAGGCAGCAAAAGTCCATCACCACACTCCCTGGTTAGTCCCTAAAGCATTTTTTTATTTAATAACAGAGCAATCCTTCTCTTATTTGCATCAAAATAACTGAAGAAACAGTTAACCCCCAATGTGCTATCAAGGGAGAAGTCCACTGCTTTTGGTGATGGAAAACAGAAAGAAATTAAAAGGAGCATTTTTTTTTAAAATGAGAATATCAAACTACTGCTGATCTCTTCCCCCCACTGCCATCAATCCCAAATAACAAGAGGCAGAAAAGTGCCCTGGACACACCCCAGAGCATTTAACTTTAGTCTGTGCATCCCAAACAACATCAGCTGAGGCAAATCTGGAATTTCGCTTTTCCTTCCTCATTTTTTTTCCCTGTTTTTCACTTTCTCTCCAGACTCTGACATGCAAGGCAGTGATCAGGACATCACTGGCACATCCCAGTCCTTCCCACCTGGCAGAGGGGAGATCCCCCAACAGACCCTGTGGAGATCCAGAGGGTGCCAGGATAACTTCTCTTCCCCACTCCTCCTTCCCAAGGTCACGTCCTGTTGGGAAAGGACTCTTCCTTCCGAATCAATGAGCACTTGGCTTTCTCCTCCATCCTCCAACCCTTTTAATTGCTGCTTGATCCTAATGAAGTGTGGCTGATGGTAATAAATGGAAACCCTCCCGGCCTCACTATCCAACATCCAGCACCGTTCAGCTGCGTTTGCCTCAGCAGCACCATTCCCTCCATCTCCCACCCTTCCCATTCCTCCCCCTCCAGCCTCGAGACTGCAGACATCTGTTCCTCAATTGTCTGGTAATAAACACACTCTATAAAGCATATGTAAAATGATTATTACCCCGAGGAGCCAAGTGCCTTTCAAATGCCAGCTGAAACAAATAAACATTTAAAATAAAAAAAAAAAAAAGACATCAAAAAAATCCCCACCAAACAAATGGTACGACAGACATCGCTCAGGCTGTTCCATATTCCAGAATGAAGGGCTTTGGGATTGCTCCTGGGATTCCTTCTTCCAGTGGGAGATGCTATTCCTCAGCCCAGTAACACCAGTGCTGGTTGCCAGCAAAGGATGAAGGAAGCAACTGGACTCCTTTGGTAACTTTTATACTTTGGCACCTCCCATGAAATGTAATTAAAGAAAATCAGAGGTGGGTTCTGCTTTAATTTGGAAGTGCAATTAGTTTCCAGATGTAGTTAGGAAAGCTTATTCCCAGGAATCATCTCCTCTAGAACACCAGCTTGTCTCTCAAAAATTCGCTCTTCGTTTATTCCGTGTGTGGTGGTGTCATTAAGTCCTGGTAATTAATCTGGGCCTTGGTGTGTTTCAGTTGTCCTTGTGGAAATCAGGGATCCTGAATAACACAAATCTCACTTCCCAACTCTGGCTCCCTGCTCTAAAGGAATTCAAAGGCAAGGAAAGCTTTGAAAACCATTTTTAGGTATTTTTCCTTACACTGCCCATGGTTTTAATTAAGAGTTTCTCTAAACTTTGGTTATTGGGATGGGGCTCATTTGCAGTTCCCACAAATTCTGACCTTGTGTTCTTCAAGAGGATCTGGAGCCAAGCTCCACCTCAGCTTGTAAATAATAAAGAATTAAAAAATGGCTTTATAAGCAGCAAATTTGTCCCTGTGCTTGTGCACCTCTGATGTGATCAGCACTGACACTTCTCACACCACGAGTACAAAAGAGAGAAATTCCCACTGATGAATATGAATGCTCTGCTTCCAACTCTCCCCTCAACATTTCAGGGCTGAATTATATTTTAAAGCCATCGCTTTATGTGATGCTCAAGCTTTAGATCAGCACACCAGGGTCTGGTTTCTCAGTGATTCAGTTTGTTTAATACTTTCAGAAGCACTTGGCTGCCTCATAAAATCAGCGAGTCCATGCAGTGCTGGAGCTCCTCTGGCAATGTATTTATGGGACTTTGATAAAAACAAGGGGGGGAAAACTCCCTTGTAAATAAAATATTGATGATTTGAATTCAAACCAGGTCCATTTAAAGCCTGTACAGGGGACAGGGATGAAAGATGGGGGGGCGGCAGGTCAGAAAGAACCTCGAAAGGGAAAATAAAACAGGTGAAAACTTCCCAGCTCGGCAGGAATTACCTCCAGGAGAGTTGGACATTTAAAACAGAAGCATCTGGAAAAGGGCAACGAGGATCTGACCAGGAGATGATGATTCTATGATTTCATGTGCTAGAAATTACTGCAAGCATCAATATTTTAGCAAATTCACCATACTGAAAATTTCAGCTGCTGGTGGGACAGGCCACGTCTATCCCGTGAGGAACAGAATTCCCTGTAGGGAATTATTGTCAGCTAAAGAAATCCTGTGATCACCTCAGATTCACTGCACCCCAAGTCACGGATTATGAGTTAAAACTCTCAGCACATTCCCCGTGTCCATCATTAAAATGAATAAAATCACATTAAAATGGTTTTTTGAACCCTCTCCAAACCCCAAACTCCCCCATCCTGCAGGGAGAAAAGGGCAAACTGGGTCATTCCATGTTTTCTTTCTTTTCCTGCAGTTATTGACGAAATCCTCAATGCAAGGGAGTGAAGATGTTGCAGGTGGTTGGCACGAAAAATACACTGTACACAGATACCTTCATCTCGATGCAATTATTTTTTATGAGGCAAATGATTTCTCCTGCCTGTCTTGCAGGCTGGGAATGCAAAGTGAAGTGGTTGGGAGAAGTGCTATTTAAAGCAGAGCACTCATGTTTTGCTCAGATGGGAGAAAAAGGGGGGAAAAATTAAGCAGGGAGGCAAAGAGAGAGAATTTAAATCAATGGGAAAGAGCTCATCAATAAAAATGGGAGCATCACCACCCTCTGTGCTTGGAAGATGTCTGTAAATTCATTAATGATTAAGAAATTGAAGCCCACATCCTAACAGTCACACCCTGAAGAATATCTTGCATCTCAATTGTCCATCTTTTCCCATCATAAAAGAGCTGAAAACTACAAATAATGCAGCAAATTGAATTTCTGGCACATTTCTTTAGTTTAAAAGGGACAGAGGTGGAAATGAAATGTAATGAAACCACAAATACTCTGTTTTCAAGGCAAGATCTTGCACACCACAACACCTTTCAGGATGTTCTCATTATTCCAATATCTGCTGTTACGGGATCAGAAATTTAAATTTGGAGGAGTTTATGCACTTTCCATCTGTGTTTTTAAGTCCTGAGAAGTCACAAATAACCACAGCTCAGCCACGGAGGCGTCAGGAGGAGATTCCTTCCTCTGGGGATCAGATTCCAATTATTTTTTATGACTATTTTATGACTGCTTGGGTTTAGCATTGGAGAGAAGCCTTTGTTGTTAAGTGACTCAGGACAGTGAATTCATCCAAACACAGCCAAGGAGGGAAAAGCTCTCCAAAGGTGCTGGAAAAGGCCAAGTCTGGGCAGAAAGGAAAACCCTCCCAGGGAAAAACAGGTGGGGAGGTTGACATGAACTGAGACAAACATTGTATTATTTAATTTCCACAAAACCATCAGGCCAAATTGTTAGAAAAGCAGCAAAATTCAAGTAGCAGAGGGGAATGATGCAGTGAGAAGAGGTTTATTAAAGTGTTTAAAGTTCCAGCTGTGACAATTTTGGTAATCACTGGCTCACTCTGCATCAGGAATTAATTTGCAGTCCCCAGCCCACAGTGTTATTACCAATGAACTCACCTTGCAGCTCCTTTTTAATAAGCACAAAGAACAGAAATAAACCATTTGTGGCAAGCTGCAAATAAACTTCACCCAGCTTGGGTCAATAAATGACATTGATCAGTGACACGGGGTCACCCAGACAGGGAATCCCACCTGGCATCTAAGTTCAGCTTGAAAAAAGATTTTAAAATATTGCCAAGTTTATTTTTTTACATCGACAACTTCAGAGCAACCCCTTTGCTCTGAGGTCTCAGAACTGGAACGTGCCCAACATCCCCATAAATCAGAGGTTTAATTCGACTTATTCTCATTATTTGCAGCTGTAGAAATGTGTAAAAAGTCAGATTTTACCTGAGGAGAGGGTGAAAGATGATGGTGATGTTCCTGGCTCCTGGTTTGCAGACAAACTTGGATCCGCCACCTTCAATTAAGTTATCATCTGGTCCTCCTGCAAAATAACATGGAACAAGTTGTCTAACAGACCTTGACATCCCTTGATTTTCAGAGAGTAAGTGATAATTAAACATTTAGCAAGCGATGATTAAACAGGAATTAAACGCTTCTTTCCTGGTGAAAGATCAGTAATTAAAGGGAGGATTCGCTCTCTGTGCCCTCCCCAAGCACTGCCAGGGCAGAGGGAACAATGCAGGTGGAGTTTGGAGGTGGCTTTGGGCTCCTCATTCCAGACTTAGGGACATTTTGGCACAAAAACCATCAAATCCAAGTCCTTCACCTAGGACTCAAACACTCAACCCCTTGCCCATGTGGCTTGGGTGTATTTTGAAGCCCACAGTGCTTGGGATGGAGAGCAGCAATTCCCTGAATTTTCCTGCTTCCAAGTGCTGCACCTCAGAGCGAGGATGGCACAACTTGGTTTGGATGCCAGCGAGTGACATTTATTTAATTTATTGTATTTAGCATTACCACCTCTGCCAGGAGTTCATTCCTAACCCTATGTCCTGTAATTCCTGAGTGGAACTTTCCTTTCCCTGAGTTCCACCTGGGTACAAAAGGGCTCTTAGTGATGCCAGGATGATTTTTTGTTTTTTCTTTTATATCCCTCTTACATACTCTTTTATAGTTTTATGAATTCTTAGTGCTTTTAGCCTAGATACTTGTAGCTCTCCAAGGCTGATAACTCAGCTCAGCCCCACGGCACTGTTAAACCAGGAGACCAAACATCCTGGGAGCCCCAAAGTCCTCTCCAAAACACATTTTGTAACCTCAGACAGGCCCAGCCAGGGGAAGGTTCCTCAGAACGAGGGGTTCACTCCAGCCTCTCATTAGGAAATCTTTGATAAATATGTTAATTTTGCAAGGCCTATAAGTGTGTGTATTTCAATGTGACAGTGTGCATGCATTTTTTCAAGACATTCCACCTGGACCAAGTGCTGTACCCAAGGATCCTGAAATAAACACCAAAGTAAAAAACCCCTTTTCCCCATCAACTGTGTTTTGGTTTGAATTTTAAGACCAGGGAAAGGCATCATCTGCTATAGGAAAAAGAAATTTGTTGAGTTTGGCAGCAAAATGCAACTCAAGGAATATCAGTGACACAGCACAGGCTCCAGGGTTTGGAGTGGCATTAAACCCCTGAGCAGTGCCACCATGTCACTCCAGAGTTCCTTCCTCAGGCAGCTCCTGACACCTAAGTACCTCAAATTTGGATACTGGGAGAGAAAAGAGAGGGGAGGGAAAATATTGACTTCCTGAAAGCTCTGCATAGCAACAAAGTCCACTTAGAACCATTCCTGAATCATTTTTAGGACAACAGGCCAGACACTCCACACATAAAGAAATCATCATGGGATGGTTTGGGTTGGAAAGGACCTTAAAGCCCATCCAGTCCCACATTCTGCCATGGGCAGGGACAATTTCCACTATCCCAGGCTGCTCCAAGCCCCATCCAACCCAGCCTTGGACACTTCCAGGGATCCAGGGGCAGCCACAGCTGCTCTGGGAATTCCATCCCAGCCCCTCCCCAAAAATGAACTTGGGCAAAGTTTGTATATCCCAGGTATTATCAAGCCTTTTCCATGTGAACTCTCCTTAAGGATTGATAATAATAAATACAGAAGCCAATCATGTTATTGGGATAACTTTAGAGGCAGAGAAATGATAAAGTTTTGAAATCAAAACGACCCCAGCAGCTCTTTGAAGTTTTTGACTCTGACATCTCCTCTGCCTCCAAACAAAAAGGATTTCTCCAACTGCAAAGAGGAACACAACTGATGAGGAAGTGACTCCAAACATCTTTTCCAAGGGAATTTTATGTCCTTTAGAACAATCAGTCTCCAGAAAAAGCTCTTTGGTGGCTGAATTTATTTGACCCTTCTGCAGCAACATCCAAGGACCAAGCAGCTCACCAGCACCGGCACTTGAATATCCTAAAGGATCCCTCTAGGTCAGGAGAGTTTCCTACAAGAATTCCCATCCCTGGTGTGGATTCAAGGATGTGAGAGTAAAAGCTCCAGCACTGAATTCCCTGTGGAGTGGGAAATCCTGGGAAACTGGAAGTCTGCAGCATTTCCAGAGCTGACTCAGCTCCTTGAATGCACCCTGAGCTCCTGGATAAATCCTACCCCACCATATGGACTTGGGAAGCACGAAGCAACTGAAGACAAGAGTTTATGAAACTTTCTTGGTGGTATTTAGAAAGAGGCAGCTCTGAAAAAAATCCTGGGATTTCAGTTGAAGAGTGAACTTGCAGGACGTGGAGGCTTTAATCGGGGAAGGAAAGAGGCACGAGTTCAAGGAAAAGAAAATTATTCACTTCCCCTGTTAATGTCAGATCCTGCAATTTCCAGTGGGCTCTGTGTCTGAACAGAATTATTGAAGAACTCAGCCAAGCATGAGCTGCTGAGGCAGGGATGAGGAAATGCAGGCTCCAATTAAGAGCGAGGTGTTATTCCTGTTCCATCAAGTCACCCTGCACTAATCAATATTATTGACTGGGATGAACTCCACGGCGAGGAGTAAAACAATCTGTCTGATCTGCTGGGCCAGATGATGACAGATTTGAGGAGAGCAGAACCCTGGCACTGAGAGAAAAATGTGCTTTTACATCTCCTCGGCTCTCAGCTTTCCATCAATAATCGTGGGTGCTCCGCAGGTAGGGGCAGGCTACAGGGGGAAGGAATTTTGTTTGTATTTAAATATTTTTATCCCAAATAGTTAAATATTATTACCCAATGAAAGATGCTGAGGTGTGAATCTTATTCCTGGTGATGTTTTGGACATCCCAGCTACAAGCCAGCAGTCCAACTTGCTAATGGCCTTGCTCCTCCCTCCTTCACTGCTTGAAACACTGGAATTTTGCTGTGGAAGACCCTGGAGAAAATCCCTGACTGGAAAGTAAAGGATTCCTTTCCCTGTGGATTGGAGATCTCCACTGGGAACTCTCCCTGACTGTATCAGGGTCTGAAATGTGTTATTTCCATGGACCAGCCATGATTCCTTCATTGCAGCCAAACCCCAGTGCTGGAGAGCCACCAACAGCTCCATAAAATACACCAGGAATATTCCTTCATCCTGATTGATTCCAGCAGGAATCCTCCTGCAGGGAGGTGATGGATTGTTCATCCAAATAACCCAAATCTGGCAGCTCTGGAGAAAATAGGGAGAGGAGAATCCCAGAATGGTTTGGGTGGGAAGGGAGATTAAAGATCACCAAGTTCCAGCCCCTGCCATGGACAGGAACACCTTCCATGGGCCAGGCTGCAGAGGAAGGAAGGTCCTGGACCTGTGGGGAGAATCCAGAGGAATCCATGGAGCTGCTCCAGGGCTGGAGCCAGGCTGGGAGAGCTGGAGATGCTCACCTGGAGAGGAGAAGGATCCAGGGAGAGCTCAGAGCTCCTTGCAGGGCTTAAAGGGGCTCCAGGAGAGCTGCAGAGGGACTGGGGACAAGGCATGGAGGGACAGGAGCCAGGGAATGGCTTCCCAGTGCCAGAGGGCAGGGCTGGATGGGATGTTGGGAAGGAATTCCTGGCTGGGAGGGTGGGGAGGGGCTGGGATGGAATTCCCAGAGAAGCTGTGGCTGCCCCTGGATCCCTGGAAGTGTCCAAGGCCAGGTTGGACATTGGGGTTTGGAGCAGCCTGGGACAGTGAGAGGTGTCTCTGCCCATGGTTTCGGTGGCACTGGATGAGCTTTAAGGTATTTTCCAACCCAAATCATTCTATAATTCCATGAGGAGTGGAATAATGCCTTTTTTTTTTTCCTCTTCTTATCAAATGACCAGGTGAGATATGATTTGCAGAGCCTCTCAAACCAGAGCTGAGCTGGCAAATTCTGCACTTCTGGGCCGTCCAGGAAAATATCCCAAATTTCCCATCTGTCTGGAAGCACCACTGTTACAGCAGTTCCCTCTCAGGAGCGAAGTTTGTTGGTTTAATCTGCCCGGTAATAAATTATGAGGAACAAAAGAAAAATAAGGAAAACTTGGAGATGAAGTGGAATTTGTCACCAAGTTAATGACACCCTCCTGCTGTGCTGGCAATGAAGTGTGCCCACCTGAATGTCACTGCAAGTGGTGACAGAGATGGGGCCATTAGTGACAGTGTCTGAAATGGAGCCTAAAATGTCAGGCTTCAACATGAAAAAGGAGATTAGCAGGGAAACTGGAATCTCTGCAGGCACTGAAAGTCAGAACAAACATCAGGAGAGCTTTAGTTTTCCATTCTGCTCATTATGTTAAAATTGAAATGTTTGCATGGATATCTGCCATGTTTACAGAGAATGTCAGAGAATCCTGGGATGGTTTGGGTGGGGAGGGAACTTAAGGATCATCAGTGCCATGGGGAGGGACACCTCCCACTGTGCCAGGTTGCTCCAAGCCACAATGTCCAGCCTGGCCTTGGACACTTCCAGGGATCCAGGGGCAGCCACAGCTGCTCTGGGAATTCCATCCCAGCCCCTCCCCACTCTCTCAGCCAGGAATTCCTTCCCAACATCCCATCCATCCCTGCCCTCTGGCACTGGGAAGCCATTCCCTGCCTCCTGTCCCTCCATGCCTTGTCCCCAGTCCCTCTGCAGNATTCCCACCCGAAGCGTTTTGGGATTCTATTCTCTCACTCCTCCAACGTACTGAGGAGGAATCACAGCAATTTGTATTTATCTGTTCCTTGAAAGACCTGAGGACATCAGAGAAGAGCTTGCTCAGCTCCTCGCAGTGATTCTCTGCANAACGACACAGGACAGGAACATCAGGTCCTCTTTTTCCTGGCTCCATAGCAGAGGGGAGTGGTGGAATGAGATGATCTTTAAGATCCATTCCCACCCGAAGCGTTTTGGGATTCTATTCTCTCACTCCTCCAACGTACTGAGGAGGAATCACAGCAATTTGTATTTATCTGTTCCTTGAAAGACCTGAGGACATCAGAGAAGAGCTTGCTCAGCTCCTCGCAGTGATTCTCTGCACTGGCACTCACTCATTTCAATTCTCTTCATAAAGAATCAAACACAATTTATCATCTCTCCAGTTCTTCTGCATGCCTTGAATCCTCAAACTTCCCTGTTTTCAGAGAATCCCAGAATGGTTTGGGTGAGAAGGGACCTTAAAGGCCATCCAGTGTCACCTCTGCCATGGGCAGGGACACCTCCCACTGTCCCAGGCTGCTCCAAGTCTCATCCAGCCTGGCCTTGGACACTTCTGGTGGCATTGAGTGGATTATTCCAGGCAGATTTTTCTGTCTATTCTCCTGTAATGATGATGTTTGTTCCCTCTGCCCTCTCCACCCCCGAACTGGCAGTGAGTGACCCAGCTCTGACCTGGCACGTGGAGCTCCCATTCCCTCTCCGGGAACAGGAATGAAGGAACTGAGATGCACCAGATAAAAAAATCCTCCTTATCAAGATAGACAAGCAAAAGCTCCAGCCAATACTTGATTACTGCCTTGCTTGAGGGGAGAAGCAATTTAGCAGAGGTTTCTGACAGAGGAAAGATTGCATTTCTTGTTTGCTTCTCTTAATCACCTACTCTTCTTTTAATCATGACAAGTGGGAATTTATACATCAGACCATCAGGAATAAGGGGCTGGTGGTTAAAAACACGCAGGCACCCAGATTTTTCCTAAAACCAACAAGAGATCAGAGCGATGACTGAACTCCAAAAGTCCCAAAATCGATGGGAATTAGGTGATAACTACTTGTAAAGCACTGGCTGCTGTCAAGCCTGGGGTGAGGAATCCGAAGGGACAGGAAGGCAGCTCGGAGGTGATTGAGTGACTCCAAGAGCTGTTCCCAGCTTCCAGTGCCTTGTCAGCAGCCTGGACAGGGCACAGGAGGCACCAAACTGGCACAGCCAAGAGCAGTGGCACCCTAAAGCCACAAGACTCCGTGCTGAGACCTCTCCAGGCACTCTGGAAATACTTCAGGCTCACCCTGAAGGTTATAAAGTTCATCACATTTCAGTAATTCCATCGGTGATAATTTCCCAGCCACTCTCCCAGAAGCAGCATTTGGGGTGATGATCCCCAGGGTGGGGTGCTTCCTAAAATCTTTCAGTGAAACACTAACCTAAACACTAACACTAAACACTAACCTAACACTAAACCTAAAATCTTTCAGTGAAACACTACAAAGTTTGGGCAGAAATGAAGGCAGAGCTCCTGGCTCGTTCCCAGTTTGCCTCATGGAGCACTGGGGTTGTGCTGGGAGATTGGGACACATACACAGGAGTGCAGAGATTCAAAAACAGGCACCAAACCCTGCAGATTATGGGGTTGGGACCATGTCAGGCACCACAATGACCTAAAAGTTCAAGCTGAAGTCAGAGAATCCCAAAATGGTTTGGGTTGGAAGGAACCTTACAGCCCATCCAGTTCCAATCCCATGGGCACCTTCCACTATTCCAGGGTGCTCCAAGCCCCATCCAACCTGGCCTTGGACACTTCAGGAATGGTCAAATCAAGTCAAGTCTGAAGGCTGAACCTTCACAAATCCTTTACAGGTAGAAAACTGGGAAAGGAGGAGTGGAAATAGTTTGGGATAAACTGATTGGAGGGCTGGAGCCCCTCTGGAGCCAGGCTGGGAGAGCTGGGAATGTTCACCTGGAGAAGGCTCCAGGGAGAGCTCAGAGCTCCTCCCAGGGCCTAAAGGGGCTCCAGGAGAGCTGCAGAGGGACTGGGGACAAGGCCTGGAGGGACAGGAGGCAGGGAATGGCTTCCCACTGGGAAAGGGAAGATTTGGGTGGGATGTTGGGAAGGAATTCCTGGCTGGGAGGATGGGGAGGGGCTGGGATGGAATTCCCAGAGCAGCTGTGGCTGCCCCTGGATCCCTGGAAGTGTCCAAGGCCAGGCTGGATGGGGTTTGGAGCAACCTGGGACAGTGGGAGGTGTCCCTGCCCATGGCAGGAGTGGCACTGGTTGGGCTTTAAGGTCCCTTCCCACCCAAACCACTCCAGGATTCCGTGCAGAGCTGGAGTTTGTGTTCAGGTTTGCAGATCAAACTCTGCTTCAAACCTGAAGCAAAAATGATTCTCAGAAGCAAGAGAGGCAGATCTGGATTCAAGCCACAGGACTGATGTGCCCTCTCTGACCTTGATCAGGTTTCTGCATTTCAGTTCCCCAAAAGGGGAATTGAGATTGTGCCTCCAACCTTCCCCTGGCAAAGCCGTTTCGAGAAATGTCAGAAAAAAGGAGCCAACGTCTTATTCACTGTTTTAAATTCACGCTTTGCCTTCAGCTTTCCACTGAACACACAATAATGTCCCAAACTGACCAACAATTCCAAAATTCCTGCCTGAAACAGCTTCGCTTGTGGCACATCCCAGGATTTGGTGCCTGATTTGGATGCAGCCCCCGAGCCCCTGCTCTGACATATTGCTGTGCTGATGTTCCCAATCCCTCCCCGCTCCCCTATCCCGCCTTGTCTGAGATCCAACACCATATGCATTTAAATAAGTTGCTCTTTAATGTTTCAAAACCTGATTTATTAGTTGCTCACACTCCATCTGCCTTGAAAAACTGCGCCGTGCCTCAGCTTTCACAGCCTGCACAAAAGGTTGGGGTTCAATTTGAGGCTCCTTTATCATTTGATCACCGTGTCAGCCACATATGTAAAGTCTCCTTCCAGCTACAGAAATTGTTTAAAATGCATATTTCTCCTCTTTTTCTTGTTGTTGTGTTTTTTTTTTTTTTCCTCCTCTCCCCCAGGCCACACCACTGAGCAGCAGGCACTTTGATTAATGGATTTGTCAACTTGCATATTTAGGATTTTGTTGGTTTGCCTAAAACTCCCGTGTGCAGATCTGAGCTCTTCCAAAGCGTGGCTGCAGCACAATTCCTTATCCCGAGCTGGAAAATGCGCTGGAGCTAATGAGCTGTGATTGCTCACACCCTGCATCCCCTCTTCCACTGTTCTCTGCTCGGAGCTTTCTTCCTTTATCTTATCTCCTGTAGCAGCAAATGGCTCCTACCTGAATTTTTTATATCCCTGACATGTTTTCTATTCAGTTTTAATGTCAGAAAGGGAAAAAAAAAACCACCACCGTGAGCTAACAAAAGCGAGTGAAATAAACTAAGATATCTCCTGACACGGTGTCGTTTGCTGGTTTATTTTCTTACAAACTGTTTAACTCTAAAATTCCCATGTTTCATCTATTTTTTTTTCTTTTTAATATTTAGAAGCTCCGGGATATTTTAGACAAAGGAATTGGCTGGAATTACAGAAGGACAGAATGGTTTGGGTGGGAAGGACCTTAAAGATTGTCCAGTTCCAATGGGCAGGGACACCTTCCACCATCCCAGGCTGCTCCAAACCTCATCCAGCCTGGCCTTGGGCACTTCCAGGGATCCAGGGGCAGCCACAGCTTCTCTGGGAATTCCATCCCAGCCCCTCCCCACCCTCCCAGCCAGGAATTCCTTCCCAACATCCCATCCATCCCTGCCCTCTGGCCATTCCCTGTCTCCCTCCATGCCTTCTCCAAGTGACAAATAAAACATTGTGTGGTCTTCTGAAAGAAGCAGACATGGAATGATAGAATTATTAAGGTTGGAAAAGATCTCTGAGATCATTGAGTCCAATCAAGAGCTCCAAAAACGCTTCAGATTTTACCATGATGGTGAAAGGATGGAAGGAGAGGATTTTGAGGCTGGCACACAGCTGGGATCCTGCAGCCCCCCAGGAAAGCTGTCACGAGCTTGTTTCCCGTGTATTAACGAAGGAGTCGTTTCTAATGAAGATAAATCCACCCATCTTTTGACAAGTGTTGAGAATGTTACAAACCTGCCATGTAAAACAAGGCAGAATAAATCCTCCTTGGTGAATTCACACTGGGATGCCTCCATAAATTCACACCAACAAAGGAACTCCCTGACTCCTCATCTGCGCCTCCACCGCTGGGAGTGAATTCATTTTCCAGCAATGTGCACAATGATCCCCACTAATAACCCAGCTTTTCCCCCGGGGAATGGCACTGGATTGTCCACAAAATACACAAAACCCCTTCCTGCACGGGCAGGAACCCTCAGCTGGCTCCAAGTGCGACCTGTCAGGCAGCATCCTTCAACCTGTTCATCCATAATCTCTTTCAGATGGGTTTTTTCCCACCTCCTCATCCTCCTTTGCTTTGTTTGGCTTGGAATTCAATCAAAGCCAAATTAAGATGTGAGGGAACAACCCCCACCGTGGGCTTGGTAATTCCAGAGCTCTGGGTTAATTTTGTTACAGCTTTTATTTCTTGCATTTTCATGCAGAATTGCTCCCCCTGAGAGTGTCACTGATATTGGCACCAAACCCCAGGGGCTGCGACCAAACTCAAATGCCAATAAAGAGGAGGAGACTCAGCCCTCAGAGACATCAGAAATTGCAGGAAAACAGGCAGAACTTTAATCACGACTCTTTCAAACGCAGCCGGGGATTTCCAAACGCTGTTATTGTAGGATATGACCCTAATTCAGCGTTAATCAAAGCCACGGGTGGCACGAGAATAACCTGGTGATTTAATAAAACACCATTTCACAGCAGCCACTGTGTCAGGATCAGAATGTTTCCAATATCACCAATTCCAGGGAGAAGCCTGACCAGCCCTTTCCACATGTTCCTGTCCATTTCTATCACCAGGAAGTCTGACATTTCCCCGAAGTAACAACCAAGAACTCTGTTTTATAGAAAAATCTTAATTGATTTCTTTATTTTTGCTTCCTTTTTAATGTTTGCTCCTGCTGCAAATGTATCTAAGGATAAGAAAATTGGAGCAGGTTTTCCAGAGAAGCTGTGGTTGCCTCATCCCTGGGAGTGTCCAAAGCCAGGCTGGAGCAGCTTGGGATAGTGGAAGGTGTCCCTGCCCATGGCAGGAGGTGGGACTGGATCATCTTTAAGATTTTTTTCCAACCCAAACCATTTTATCAATCTATGAAAAGCTCAAAATTGCATGTGGGGGGAAAAAAAAAAATCAATTATTAAAAAATTTCCTTTTTTTAAATTCCACTTAAAAGCTTCAGCATTTAAAAGCTAAAGAAGCCAAACTTGAATGTTTCAGCTTCAGCAGAAAAAATAAAATTCATTTGTGGGTTTTGCTGATTCAGCAGCTTCCACCTACAGGAACTGAGCAGTTGGTAAAGTCTGAAAGTTTGGAATCTTGATCTTATCATTTCAAAATTCAAGGAAATCTGTGCTCTCCCGTTCAGCTGCAGGAAGTGGGAGCAGCCACCAGTACAGAGCAACCAGAAATGGCAAAAGCAAAAAGTCAACTTGACATCAAGCAGGTATTTCAAAAGAAGGGAGAGAAATGGCATAATCCAAAGTTATTCCAGCTTGGAGCACATTCCAGGCTATCCAAGCTCTGTTGTAACTGCAGCCTGAAAATCCAGAGTTCTCTCTTGAAAAATAGATGGGAGTCATTCCACCCTGGAGCAGAGTGGGGAGTTCAGAGGTGCCTCTGTGCTCTGCTCCTCACCCTTCAGCTTCAGCCAGCCACAAACTCACTTCAAAAACCTCACCTCGTCAAGAAAAATCACAAGCAGAAGATGCTGAATCTGAGAGAGGGAGGATTCTGAGAGCTCTTCTCCCCCACAAAGGCCACTCACAGCTGGGGAAGGCAAATGTGACACAGGAGAAGGGATGGGCTGTTTGGAGCAAGACTTGGGAATAAAAAGTCCCACAACACAGTGGAAGCTGCAGATTTCAAGTTTCCCAACTCCTCCTGAATTTTGAGGTTTGTATCAAACTCCATGGGCACTGAGAAATCAGAGAATCATTGATAATCAGAATATCCTGAGCTGGAAGGGATCCAGGGGCAGCCACAGCTGCTCTGGGAATTCCAGCCCAGCCCCTCCCAACTCTCCCAGCCAGGAATTCCTTCCCAACATCCCATCCATCCCTGCCCTCTGGCACTGGGAAGCCATTCCCTGCCTCCTGTCCCTCCATGCCTTGTCCCCAGTCCCTCTGCAGCTCTCCTGGAGCCCCTTTAGGCCCTGGCAGGGGCTCTGAGCTCTCCCTGGATCCTTCTCTTCTCCAGGTGAACATTCCCAGCTCTCCCAGCCTGGCTCCAGAGGGGCTCCAGCCCTGGGAGCAGCTCCATGGATTCCTCTGGACCTCTCACCCCCAGCCAGCTCCTGGAGTAAAGATCTTCCTCCATTTGCAGGAAAAAATCCAGATGGAATATTAGGAGGAATCGAAACTGAGCTGTGAACAAGGTGGTGTCAGAGGAGGACTTAGGCTGATATAAAATAGATTTACAGCATTAGAGCAAAGCCACACTCTGTAAAGGAACCACAGTAAGTGATGAATTCCTTGACTGTTGAGCCATGATTATGGCTGGAATTTTGGTTGTAGGGGATAAAACCCCCCCAACATTCTCAAAATTCTGCTTGCAGGGAGCTGAGAGCAGCAGCAATGCTGGGAACTCTGCCTGGAGGCTGCTCCCTATTCCCATAACGGGACAGCCTCCCATGGAATCACCAGGGATGGAAAAACACCTCTGTGTTCCCCTGGGAATGAAGGACAAACCTTCCAAGGCGCTGGAGGAGCTGCCTGGGGTTGCTATCACTTAACTCAGTGGTATCCTTATCTCAGCAGGAAAGAATGGGGAAGGGAAGCAGCAGAAATCCGAAAAATCCATTGTCCAAACATCCATTGTTCTGAAAATAATGGGCTCCAGGAGCAAACCTGCCTCAGGTGCTACTTCTGACACACTTAACACACCTCAAGCCAGAGCTCTGAGCAACCCATTGCTATTTTTACATCTCTTTTTACCACAGAACATCCTTCCCTAATGACAGTTTTACACACATCCCTGTTCGAGGGACTTGTGCTTCATATTTTATATATATATATTTTTTTTTGGCAATAGATCACATGTCCCAGTGCTCCACACTTTCACACAGGCTCCTTTCCCAACCATCTGCTTGTTGAACTAATTCAAACTATTATCAGTTTTACCTCCAAGAAAAAGAGACACTCCAAGCTTCAAGGAGAGCTCCAAATGCACCGAGGGAGGGGGAAAAAAAAAGCAGCACAAAAAACCCCCAAGTCTAACAATGAGAGAAATGTCAAGAAACAGAAATGTCAAATCCCTTAGGGTGGGGAAAAAAAAAATAAATTCCAACTCCAGCTCATCTCTGAGCACTGTATTTTGTAAAGAAATTACCACTCCATAGTCCTTCCTCAGGGAAAAGCTGCTCCAACTAATCAGAGTGTTGTTTTTTTAAAGTTCAAAACAAATGCAGGATTGTCTATGCAGAATTCATGCCCTGCCTGTCAGGAGCTGCATTTAACTCTTTGCAAGCAAAAAAAACCTCTGAGTCTTGTCACCAAAAGCTGCAAAATGGCTCAGTATGGGAATAATTTGAAATATCTCAGGGTTCTCCTGGATTCCCAGACAGGTTTGGGTTGGATTTGGGTTGGAAAGGACTTTGGGGAGCATTTCATTCCACCTCCTGGTGGGCCAGACACCATCATCCACATGGATCCATAAAACCTGTCTCTATTTTCCATGTAAACCTTGGAGAAAAGGGACTTGAACACCAACAGGGACATCATTTTCAAACAAAAACCTAGAAGTTGTGTGTTAAATATTAAATAAGGTCTGTACAGAACTGTGTTAAGTTGGAGCTCAGCTCCTTCATCCACAATCTCCTTGTGTTAGCCAAGGGGATCCTTCCTCCTTCCTCACCTTCTGCCTGGCCAACTCAGCCACATTCCAAGGGATTTTTTATTCCAGCAGCTTTGTCAGTGTCCATGTAACAGCCAGAAATGGAAAAATGCAGCAGAGAGAGATGGAAAAATGGATCATACTTTTGTTGTATAAATGAAATGCATCATTGAAATGAAATAATCAAATGCACCTCCTCCTCCCTGCAGATAAATCCAAAAGACTGGGTTGTCTTAAGGAACTTTTACTAGCAAAATAGGAATTTTTATTAGCAAAATCAGCTTTAAGAGTGAGTAGAATTCTTCTGGACTATTCCCTCATTAGGTTTTACCACCTCAAGATCTCAATTCTCTTCTTTAAAACACCTGGAAATATTTTTTGTCTGCGACTGGGTGCATTTAATTATTGATGAAACCTTCAAGCTCCTTAATTGAAAGCCAGCAGGATGGTTTAACTTCATTTCTGGGATGACACCAAACACGCTCAGGGTGGTGGCACTGATGAAGTGAAATAGCTGCAGCTGAAGATACTTCCAGGTGTGGGGGCAGAGCACAGGAATCCACAAAATTCCTCTCCAAAGCCATCCCAAAGCAAATGAGGAGCAAATAAAATCCTCCTGCCTTCAAGGAGAACAGAAGCCTCTGCACCCAAGCCTGAAAAGGCAACTCCTTTTTGACCTCCACTCCTCACTGCATTTAAATAAACCTGTTTACGGCTGTTTGGAGACCTGAAAACCAAAGCCTCAGCCTGCCATTAATATTTTAATTGAAGCCATGAATATTCATGATGGGTTTGCTTCTTTGGAGGACAAGATCCGATAATTAAATAATTCTAATATGTAAATGTGTTCCTGTCATGACACCTTGCCTTCATCTACATTACAAAACTGAGGCAATTTTAGCTCTTTCATTATTTATGTAATTCTGGTTCTGTTGGCTCATTTTTTTCTTCTAGACTAACTCAGGCTCTTGACACAAAAGGCAAATCTGTTACTGGTTCAGTCAATGTGGACTATTTCAAAATGATCTGCCTCCCTTGACTTTGGCATTTTGGGAGGGATTTTATTTATCATTATTTTGATATGATCCAGTTTCTGTTTCTGAGCTAATTCCAACTGTGATTTTTTTCACAAATCCAGGAGAAGGCAGCAATCACAAAGTCTTTTAGGATTTCAGCATTTCTTAGACTTCAGTACCAACAAAAAGCGCCTGGGTCAGGCTGGACAGGGCTTGGAGCAAGCTGGGATTGTGGAAGGTGGCCCTGCCCATGGCAGGGGGTGGGATGAGCTTTAAGGTCCCTTCCAACCCCAATTATTCTGGGATTCCATGAAAAATGTTTGGCTTCCGTGAGAAACAGAGTGGCAGCTCTTTTCTAAAATAAATCCATTTCTCCCCTTTACAGCTTTAAACAAAACCAGCAAACTCTGGATGATTCCAGCAGGTTTTCCCTGTAGTTGCTTTGAAACCTCCCCATTTCCATACAAACTAAAACTTAAAGGATTTCAAGTGAGGACAAAAAGTTTGAAAGGATTGCCAGGGTCATTAATTCACCCTTCAGCTCCTCCACACAACCTCCCACTTCTCCCCTTCACACCAACCTCAAGCTCAAACCCAGTTCCTGCCTTCACTCTTCAGACCTCACTTCTCCACTTGCTAGGAACAGATTTTTCCCACTTCCAGGTTAAAATTCCTTTTAACCATTTCACTCCTGTCTGTGGCAGCTCTGGTTTTCAGCTTGGAGCTCTTTACCAGCCCTTCAAGGTTCCTCACACCTTTTGTGGGCAATGGAATCAAATTCCAGCATGAAATAGTCCTTTTTTCCCCAATGTAAAAAACCAGAAACTGCACCCAAAGTTTCAGAGGACTTGTACAGGGACATTAAAACTCTCCAGTCTCTGCTGGGCTGCTTGGAGTAATTCTGTAACCAACAGGTTTTCCTCATCCCCCAACCATTTCCCATGGACTAGCTCCTAGTTCAGCTCAAATCAATTCCCAGGTGCATTGAGAATTACGAAATTTCATCCCTTTTCCTTCGATTCCCAAGGTCACCCAACTTGTGGAGGTTATTTCATCCTCACCATCACTGTGGCCATCACTCCAAGGACTGACAGTCATTAAATCACCTCCTAAAACAAACCTAATGACAAAGCAGAGTCCTGAAGGACAGTGAAAGACATCAGGTGACAAAATGCCAATTAAATACTGACATCACTGGAGGATAATATTTGACACAGCTTGTGCTAATTTCACATCATGTGACCTCTTGGAATTGGAAACTCTGAAGGACAAAACAAAGGAAGGAGAATTCAGCACCTCAGACTGGAGTGTGCAGCTCCTGAGGGAAGGAACCATTCCCAAAAATATGCTGTCACCATAAAAACCTCAACAAGAGCTGAAAAGTAAATGCTAAAATCAAGTAAGTTTGGCAAGAACAAATCCTGCAGTAAAAGCAGAGCTGTGGGAAGAGCTCCTGCTCCATCCCAGCTCTAAACTGGACACAGAGAAAAGCAGATCCTTCAAAGCTCTGTGCTGCCCTTGGCTCACCTGAATATGACTTTCCTGCTTGGAATATTTTCCCTCCAAAGCCCCTTCACCATCCAGATGCAACAGTTTGAGGTGGTTGCCACACAAACTTCACCTCTGGACTGGTGCTACTGGACTTTTTGGGGTTTGGCAGTTTGACAACATTGATGTCTTGCCAGGTGAACCAGATGGGTTCATTCATTCCCTCTCCGTGGCTTTATTTGGTCCCACTTCCATGGAAAGGGGGAAAAAAGGAACTTGGGTAAGTAATTAATCTCTCTAATTCCCTCAGAAAATAAAGAAGCATGTGCTGGAACAGAGCAGTCCTTGCTGGAAGTCAATCCCACACAATCCCAAAGAGCTGAGCCAGTCACCTGGAGCTGGGAAAGGAACTGCAACGACTTGAGGCAGTCAAACCACAGAGGCTTTCCCAGAAGTGCTCTGGAGTTTTCCAGTCTGCTCCAACACAGAATCATGGAATATTCTGGGTTGGAAGTGACCCACAAGGATCCTTGAGCCCAGCTCTTGGAACATAGAGATGCTTAACAGGGATCCCATGGAAAGAGGCCAAGATCTGCCATGTGTTTGTGTCATAAAATCAGAGATCTTGAGTTGGAAGGGAAGCCACAAGGATCAAGTCCAACTCCTGGTCCCACAGGACCATCCCACAAATCCCACTCTGTGCCTGAGTGTTGCCCAAACACTCCTGGAGCTCTGGCAGCCTTGGGAACCATTCCCTGTTCCAGTGCCCAAGCAATGTCCTGCCAATGTCGCTGATTGCTGCCACCACACTCAGGTGGTTCCTGGGGAGCTTCACCAGCTCTGGTTTGGGTCTCACCAGTGCCACCAGGACAGATCCATCCTGGAGCCTCTCAAACAAGCATCAACCTGCACAGGGTTTACTCAGAATGAGTATTTTGATACATCATCAATAACCTCATCATTTGAGGGTGAAGAACATCCTTGATAATTCCAGCTCCTCCACAAACCTCGGTGAGAGTGATGAAAATCATCCTTGGAGTGACTCGGGGTTTTTAGCAAAGCAGGGTATGAGATGCCTGAACTCCTCAAATCAGTTGAAACACCAGGAAACCAAAAATATTTTCCATCTTCCATCTGGGAACATATCTCAGTGTGTTTAATTCCAGATTTCCTTCAGGTGATGAAATTGGTGCTGATTTAAGTCTCCAGTTCTGAACTGAGGCATTCGCTCAGGAGCCACTTGGAAACCTCAATCCTTCATTTCCAAAATACAGCTTCAAAGAAACAGTCAAAAAAAGCAGTGGAGAGAAGCACCAAAGATCACTTCCACCTGCTCCAGTATTCTCCCACTGAATGAAGAAAATGAATGCAAAGATTGAAAATTCCAAGCCAAAGATGAGGAGAAGCAGCACTGAGGATTTCATCAATGAAATCATGTGAGGAACACAAAAAAGGAATAGGAATCATTTAGGTTGGAAAAGAAGCTTAAAAGCATCAAGTCCAACTATTTATATATTAACCCTACAGAAGCAGGGAATATTGAGAAGCTCAAGGATTCTTTACATGAAATTTTAATTTAAAAGCATCCTATCTATGAACAGGTAAAAAACACCACATAAGTCTTGGACTAAATCAACCAAACAAAAGAAAAAGGTGCCTAAGCCGAAGTAACCAAAGCAAAACTGAAAGAACACATCTGATATTGCATTTATAGCCAGAGGTCTGTTCCAAACAGCAAAATCCCTGAAAATTCAGCAAGGAGAAGCAGTGAGAGGTGCAGGTGTGCTGTGGGCAGAGACATCTCCAGCTCTGAATCCACCTGCATCTCCCACTGCCAGCTCTTGGAAAACTCACCCATCCTTGGCCTGTTCCCCTCATGGATCCAGGCAATCACACAGTCCAGTCATATTGAACTCTTCCTCCAAATACACACACACACATATATATATATATTTATATATATATTTATGCACACATCAGTTCCTTTTTTTGCCTTAATTAAATCCAGCACTCAACACTGGATAACAAGATGTTGATTAATTTACAAATTTGATTCCAACACATCCTGGCTGCGTCAATCCCCTCCCTCCAGATCTCCAGAATAACCTTCACTCCTCTCAAGGAGGCCCAGGGTGGCATCATTTCCTTCTCCTTTTCACATATGCAGATAGGACAATTATCCCAACATCCATCAGGAGGGATTGCAAGAGCAAGGAACTCATTTTCACCCAGTTTGCTGCACACAGCTGAATACACAAAGCTGATCCAGGGAGAAACCTGGGGAAGGTTGTTCCAACCCTCACTGCAAGCTCAGCAGAGCAAGGAAAAATCAGAGGGATCAGCAAAGATTTGACCATGGTGGTCCATGGTATAAACATCCAGCTGTGCATGGATAGAAGTGTGCCACGAAATCATGGAATCAGAGGATATCCTGAGCTGGAAGGATCACTGAGTTCAGCTGCTGGTCCTGCACAGGACACCCCAAATTTGGAAATCATCACAGGATCCCAAGTTTGAGTGTGAAGGGATCTTAAATCTCATCCAGTTCCAATCCCCTGCCATGGGCAGGGACACCTCCCACTGTCCCAGGTTGCTCCAAGCCCCATCCAGCCTGGCCTTGGACACTTCCAGGGATCCAGGGGCAGCCACAGCTTCTCTGGGAATTCTCTCCCAGGGCTTCCCTGCCCTCCCAGCCAAGAATTCCTTCCCAATATCCCATCTAAACCAGCACACAGAATTCCAGAATGGTTTGAGTTGGAAGGGACCTAACCAGGAACACCTTCCACTATCCCAGGGTGCTCCAAGCCCTGTCCAACCTGGCCTTGAAAACAAAAATAATAAATCACATTATTTATCAGAACACAAGGGGCTGAAGGAATCTGTAGGAAGCCAAACATTGTTCTGCTTTTAGAGTTTGTAGGATCCAAAACCAACCTATAAAAAGATGTCCAACACCTCAAACCAGGAAAAAAATGAGAATTAAAAACATAAGACCTTGTAATTTTTGTTGTCCTTATAATTTGGATTTCCAAGTCTTGTGAATAAAGATGCAGGAGATGAAGTACCAAATTCATGGCCTGCAGGTCAGCCAACACATCCTAAACCGAGCTGTGGTCCATGAAATTCAAATGGGCCTCATAAACCAACTCCCCTCGTTTGCAGCTACTCGAGTGCAATAAAGAGAGGCCATAAATAAATTGGCCACTTCCCCACCACCTCATTTTTGCAGCTCCGGACCTGTCACAGGGCTGTGAAATGATTGAAGACCATCACTTCAGCAAAAAAAACCTAAAAAATTGAGAAGTCCTTCCAGCAATAAAAATAAAAATGAAATTTATGACTGACCCAAAAGCTATTTTTTTCCAAGACAATATCTGGCAGCCCTCTCAAGGACCACAGACCCCTAATATTTCCGCTCTGGGCCATATGTGCCATTCTCAGGCAAAAATAAATTTGTTAACAAGTCTGCAACAGCAGTTGGCACTTGCTTCTGCCAGTCTGTACGAACATCTTGAGACTTTCTTTAATAGGAAAAAAAATAGGAAAAGAGAACGTTTTAGAAAAGTACAAACCCAGCAAAACACGCCTGAAACATAAGGGGAAAAAATAGTAATTCGAGCAAACATTTTAAATTAATAGACAACAGAAATGCTGGCAAAGTTTGTTGTTCATAAGCTTCGGGATCATGCAGAGGTCCTGAACATTTTAAACATTCAGTGTGACCATCTGTCACCAACACAGGCACCGAACAGAACGAGCAATTACCAGAGCCCTTCTCAGACAGAATCTGTCAACCACAGCCAGCCTGGCTGCCAGGAGAAATCAAACTGATGAGATGGAGTTGATGAAAGCAGCTTGTCCTTCTGGGAAAAGGGATCGGCTCCACCTGAGCAGGGGAGTGGTGCTTGGCGGGGAAAACAGCAGCCAAAAATCTCGTGGTGGTTTCGTGGTGCTAAGGGAATGTTTGTGGTCACCAGGAGTTGAGGCTGATCTCCCATGGTGCTGGCACCACCCAGGAGCAAAAAAGCAGAGAACTCAGAGATTTAGAGCTGAATTCCTTCTGGAATATGATCCATCCGAATGATCTGGGATGGAAGGGAGCTCAAATATCCTTTAGTTCCCCCCATGGACATCTTCCACCAAGCCAGGTTGCTCCAAACCCTGTCCAACCTGGCCTGGGACACCTCCAGGGATGAGGCAGCCACAGCTTCTCTGGCATTTGAACCAAGTTCCTTCAATAATACATTTAATGACCTAATGATTGTAACAAAAGTACCCAGAGAGAAAGGAAACACCAAGGTGGAAAAGGGAGAAAAGGCACAGGACTGTGCAGGGGTTAATGAACCGAAGGAATAAAAAAATAATTATTTATCCTGAAAGAAAACTTCTGCATTGCAAAAAGGTTCCTAATCCAAATCCACGAGGATGAGCTAAGGAGATATTCCTACTTATTCTCTGAGCAGAAGTTAATGTGCAGAAAGGAGATGCTGCTGAAGGCAGTGGTGAAGTCGTTACCAACACACAGGAGGATTAGATATTCCACACCTCGGCCACTGGAGGAAGGGAATATAATTTGACACTGCCTATTTCAGTGCATTCAGAATATTTGCCATGAGGTAAAAACCTGCAGGACTTGGAATTTTAGAAGACAAACTCAAGTATTTCCATCAATCACAGGAAGTCCTGGGGCCACACAGACCATGAAGCCATAAAAGCAAACACGATCCTAGAGACAGGGAACTGCTCCCAGTAAGGTCAGGAGAGAAATCTTATTAATATTTAAGGAACTCTTGAGATGCCAGGAGAAGCATTAGCAGATCTTACAAGAAAAAAAAAAATTAATGAAAAGATGAGACAAGAAAACACAGGAGAGGGGAAGAAATTATTTTGAGACTGTATCAACACATGAAATGCAAAGTGACCATGATGAAATCCAGATGGAATTATCAAAATAACATCTATAAATGTCAAAGCAGTGAACTTCTGGGCTGGTTTTTCAGTAGAAGATCAAAGAAAGGCCAAGTCTTGATAAGTGTGCCTCTACTTGAGTGATTTGTTGTCTCAATGACTGAGTGACTCAAGCAGCCTCTCCAATGCTGTCACGTTGTATTTAGAGATGATTAATGGAAATTCAGCCTCTACTCAACCTTATTCCTGCACAACTTTCCTCCATCCCTCCGAGCCAATATTCTTTGACAGCTCTTACACCACATCAGCTCCGCCAGGATCAAATATTGACAGGAGCCTGGCAAATACTACACGAGAAACAATGTTTTTATTTAATGAAGTAATTAAAACCTGCAGTATCAATATCTGGGAGCCGAGGTGTTGATCAGAGCTTGCTTTTCAGAATGACAAAAAGTGTGTGATCCCGTGGAGCCCACAAAGGAAATGGGATTTAAGGCAGGAACAACAGATGGATACAGAGGAGAAAGGATGAAGAAGGGAACTCAACTGCTTGGTTTGATAAGTGTTGTGCTCAGAACAACACAGATCCAGCAATTTCCAGTGACTTTTTTTTTCTTTCTGTGGCTCCTGGTACATGTCCTCAATTGGCTCATTTATCGCAGAATCGACTTTAAAACAACTTTCAAACTCTTTCTTTTCCCCCCAAAGAGGCTTGCATTTTCTCACTGCTAATCTGCCTTATGGAAGCTGGATTTTAACTGAAAAGTACATCAGTAAATTGGCATCCCCTACTGAGACAGATAAGAGCTTCGAGTCACTGAATAAAGATGCCGAAACTGTGACAGGTATCTCTGAAAGCTCTTTTGAAAATTCCTTTATAAATAGTATTTATTTGGCTAAAATACCTGATCAGTGCAGCACTTCTGTAATCTGACTGTTTGCAAAGTGCTTTAGTTCTTGAGATAAAAGCTGCTACAGAACTCTGAGGATCATCTGGAGGAGCAATTTCCACGTACGTGTCAAAAGCTTTTGTCCCCAGCCAGGTCTAATTTCATGGCAATTGGGCTCATTTTGAAATCTTTATTTTTTCAGCTTTCCAGCTACACGAGGCACATGTGAAAAGTGCATTAGGCCGGGAGAAGGCTCCAAAGCAGCAGAAAATCCTTGTAAGAGAGAAGGAAAAAAAAAAAAATAATCAAGCCATTAACTGAATTTGCAGGGACCTGTTGACCACGAGACTGAGATTTTATCAGGATAAAGGCACAGGGACACAAAGAATTCCCTTTCCTTCATGTGCCATCCTCTGCCTGCTCTTTGTCCCTCGGGTATTTACAGCATCCTCTGCTCCCACCGGATTGTTTTCCCTACATTTCAACGTTTCAACTCTCAAAGAGTTAACGAGTCTTTCCCAAATGAGATCTCTGCAGGTGTCAACTCCTTGGAAGCAGATAGGTCCAAAGGGCAGACACATCCTTATAATGAGAGAAAGATTAAGAGGGGGAGAGAAAAGGAGCCAGCATGAGGCATAAGAAGTGCTTTGATGAATGATAGAGCCCGGCATTAATGAGACCTGGTAATTTTACATTTCCAGAAAGCCGTGGTCGTTAGGACTGGGAGGATCATTGCTTTATTCAACCGGAACAGAGGAAAGTTTAGGACAAAAGGCAGCTCATCAAGGAATCCTCTCCTCCTTTGAGGTAACACAGCTGGGATTTGCAACATTCCCTGCCCGTGCCAGGTTTGTTTGGTTGCTCTTTTCGAAAGCCACTGGCTCCAGTTGCTGCCACCTCGGCAGATCAGGCACACCTCGGCCGACAACTATCCAAGGAAACTCTGCTCTTTGGGAAACAAAAACAATTGTTGTGACCTCCCCTGGCTGGAAAATTTTCTCTCAGTACATTCCCCACGAGCCAAACTCTGCAGCCTCTTGGCTATTCTGCACAAGCTCATCTCTCTTCCTGTATTCTGAATCCTCAGCTACTTCAAGGTATGAGGGGTAAAAGCTCAACAAGAGGTTTTTTTCTCTCTACAATCTTGGTGTAATTTTATTTCTAGTTCTGTAGAGCTTAAACCAGTAAAACCTGATGTAAACAACAGCAACACAGGGAGAAGATGTGGCACAGGAAGGGTCAAGCTGTACAAATCCAAATTAATATGAATTTATTGAGAGCAGGCCCAAAGAGAAGGACTTGGGGGTGTCCCCCAGTGTGGGCAGCAGGGGAAGGAGATTCTGCCCCTCTGAGGTGAGACCTCACCTGCAGAGCTGCCCCAGCCCTGGGGACAACTTCAGGAGGATTTGGAGATGCTGGAGAGAGTCCAGAGGAATCCATGGAGCTGCTCCAGGGCTGGAGCCAGGCTGGGAGAGCTGGGAATGTTCACCTGGAGAAGAGAAGGATCCAGGAAGAGCTCAGAGCCCCTTGCAGTGCCTAAAGGGGCTCCAGGAGAGCTGGAGAGGGACTGGGGACAAGGCATGGAGGGACAGGAGCCAGGGAATGGCTTCCCAGTGCCAGAGGGCAGGGATGGATGGGATGTTGGGAAGGAATTCCTGGCTGGGCTGGAATTCCCAGAGCAGCTGTGGCTGCCCCTGGATCCCTGGAAGTGTCCAAGGCCAGGCTGGATGAGGCTTGGAGCAGCCTGGGACAGTGGGAGGTGTCCCTTCCCATTTTTGAGGCATCTTTTCAGTGTCTACTCCAAACCCTGCTAAAGGTTGTGCCTTCATACCCTTGAATTCCCTTTTATCCCTACTGCCAGCACAAAAAAATTGAATTTTTTTTTCCTCAGCCATGGCACCACACAACTAATCATTCAGACCAATTTCCAGTCTGTTTTTGTCCTTCCCTCCCCATCCAAGCAGGCCCTGAGCACACTGGAGCTGCTCCCACCATGTGTCCCCCTCACACCTACAAGGAATCACCAAAACCCAAAAAAAGTCACCCTCTCCCAAACCTTGATGCTTTTTCCCTGCCCTCACTCCCTTCAAATGGGAGATTTACTGTGAATGATCCACCTTTTGAGGAATTTCAATCATCTCAAACGAATCTGGGTGTTGTGATTGACAGGAAGCCTCCCGAGATGGTTTTGCTCCCTCACCAGCACCATTCCTCCTCATAAATATTTATACACAATTTTCAGTTTTTAACAGATTCCAGATATTCAGACTTCGTCTCGTTGAAATTTCCTCCTATCTTTAGAAATCATTTCAAGTGATTTTTTTTTGCTTAACCTGCTGGTTTTGCACATGGATAACGATCAGCACCGAGGAACAGTGAACAGAATCCTCACATCACCACTGCCCTAACATGGATTTGCCCCTCCATTCCCATAAAATGCAGCTAAAAACCAGGATTTTAAAAAATGATAAATGCAGAAAAAGCAGATACTGCTAAAAAGTAAGGTTTTTTCGGTTGGTTTTTTTTTTTGGTCCTTCTCAGTGTTTGACCACTCACAAGTTACAATATTTTCTTTGGCAACTGCTCCAACCCAAACCCAAGAAAAGCTAATTATTACCAAAGGATTAAGCTGGTCTCTGATTCTCCAAGGCTGGCTCAGCTCCCATCCCACATTTCACACTTCCCAATGTGGTCCTTTAGTTGTTCAGCCAGATTTCAGAAATCTGCCACATCTGATCACCTGTTCTGGTGTTTCCTTCCATTTCTCCACGTTCTTATGCCTCCCTTAGGATTTTTCTCCCTCTGACATCTGTTCCTTCCACAACATTAAGCCAAATCACTTCTATGATGATTTGCTAAATATCAAACTCATTCTTACTGATATTTTACCTTCTTCCCTAAACTTTCCACCTTCTCCTGATGGTGGGAGCGTGCTGGAAAAACATCCATATCCATTAAAACATTTATGCCTCTTCTCTCTTCTCTTCTCTTCTCTTCTCTTCTCTTCTCTTCTCTTCTCTTCTCTTCTCTTCTCTTCTCTTCTCTTCTCTTCTCTTCTCTTCCCTTCCCTTCTCCTTTGTTTTAATTCCCTCAATTTCATCCCCAGTCCTAAATGGAATGAGGGAATGTTTAGATTGGATATTGGGAAGGAATTCCTGGCTGTGAGGGCAGGGAAGCCCTGAAAGAGCATTCCCAGAGAAGCTGTGGCTGCTCCTGGATCCCTGGAAGTGTCCAAGGCCAGGTTGGACATTGGGGCTTGGAGCAGCCTGGGATGGTGGAAGTTGTCCCTGCCCATGGCAGGGATGGGAATGAGATGATTTTTAAGGTCCCTTCCAACCCAAACCCTTTGATAATTCTGCAGCCATTCCTCTATTCCCTTTGAATTTATTCCACAGCCTGTCCCTCACCATTAACTGCTTTTGCCATTTCACACAGACCTTTTCTCTATTTTCCTCTTAAAAGAGATGTGTGGTCCATAAAAAGGCCAAATATTAATTAAATCTCAACTTCTTTCACCCTCCCCCCATCTTTCTTTTTTAAATCATTTTCTTTCTAACTCATCTGCCATCCTTCAAAGGTATAAACACCTGCAGGACCAACCTGGCCTCTTAACCAGCAGCATTCCCTGACTTACATCACCTCCAAATACCCCAAAAATTAAACACTGAGCTGGCTCCAGACAGGAATTTCTTTGGAGATCACAAGCAGCAGAGTGACCCAGCTGCTGTGGGGTCACCCCAGAGCCACCTCGGTGTTTGTGTCCCATTTAGGCTACCTCACCACATTCCCTAATCCCAAACCTTCCGACTGCTCCCTCCACTGAAGTTGATGCCAACTTCTCCCCCCGATGGAGTTTATCCACTCCAGCCCGGCTCATATCCCACAGCTCCCAAAGAAAAAACCCCAGCTGGCTCCTCACAAACAGCTTAATCCTTCCTGGCACAGGAACAAGCTGGAAAAGGGGTCATTAATGGGAATTAGAAGCAGGATTTTCCCGACAGGAGCAGTGTGGGATGGGATTATCCTTCCCATGGAATTGGGAGGTCACACAGCCACTGCTGTCCCCACGGGGTCTGGACAAGTTTCCAAGCAGGACTGAAGGATTTCCCTGCCTCAGGAACAGGCAGGAGCTGCACTCAGGGATGCAGGCAGTGCTCCAAATGCTGGAATCCTAATTGGAAGTATCAATCTCCAGCAGGGAGATCTAACAGGATTTTAGAAAAGAATATATTCTGCTCTGGATGCAATTATATCCCAATCTCAGAGACGCAGAAGTTTGTTTCCATTTTGTAGCAGCAAATATTTTGGCTGTTTCAAATATTTTTTAACAATGCCACATACTTTGCCAGATGTTCCATCAAATGTTACTGAGTTTTTAACATGCCTTTATTTAATATTAGATGTAAATACATATTTGGCTCCCTCTCTGCACAGATTTTCCAGTGATTCTGTGATTCTCTCTACTCACCCCCTCAAAAAATATTATTTTTTGTAATTATTGCTGCTCTTTTCTAAACTTGCTGATTCAGGCTTTGCAAAATCCGGGAGGGTTCTGTGATTTACCAGTGTTAATAGATCTTAAACCACCAAGCTCTTTTCCAATATAAAATGCATCTTTATCTTGGAAGGGAAAAAAAAGGAACCATTCTAAATCTGCAGAGCCACTTTTAATGTTCTAAGTTCAACAAATGGTAAAATTGAATAATTAGTTATTTAGTAGTCAGGAAAATTGATCAGTTGCTTTGGGGAAAAAATGATAATCACAGGATTTACTGAATCTCAGAATGGTTTGGGTTCAACGGGACCTTAAAATTCATCCAGTGCAACCTCTGCCATGGTCAGGGACACCTCCCACTGTCCCAGGCTGCTCCAAGCCTCATCCAGCCTGGCCTTGGACACTTCCAGGGATCCAGGGGCAGCCACAGCTGCTCTGGAAATTCCATCCCAGCTCCTCCCCACCCTCCCAGCCAGGAATTCCCAATTCCCAACATCCCATCCATCCCTGCCCTCTGGCACTGGGAAGCCATTCCCTGCCTCCTGTCCCTCCATCTCTTGTCTCAAGTTCCTCCCCAGCTCTCATTAATAACAAAAATAAAAATCAATTTAAGGCCCCAGCTGTGCTTTTGTAGCCCCTTGCTGTCACCTAATTCTGTCCCCTCTGCCAATGACAACATTGACTCCATAAGAAAACAACATCCAAACTCATCTTTTGTATTATTTCAAGTGACTCTGAGGAGAAAAGGAGCAGTAAAACCCCTCTGCTGTATTCACAGCTCAGCTGGACAAAAGAAAAACCAGCTGAAAAGTCTTTGTCCTTCCTGTTCTTGCCATTCTGAGCTGAGCTCTGCTCCATGAACCATCCAGCACTGCCTGATAACTTGGTAAACCACAAAAACAGCTCTGAAAAGAACCTAAAAATGGAGAAAAAAAAATCAGAATGTAAAGGAAACAAATCCAACAGACCAAGTTCCCCCAAATCTTTCACTTCCAGCCTCCTTCTCCTGGATGGGAGCAGCTGGAACCCATTGATGCTCCAGTAGCAGGAGATGCTCCTCCAGCCAAGCCCTCTTCTCTTCAGGGCTCTTTGAAGGAGTTGTGTTTGTGTTATTATTTATTTTTTAACATGAAAAAAACCAACCAAACAAAAAAAAACAAATGATACCAGGAGAGCACAGGGAAAAGGAAATGAGAGACTGAGTAAAAGGAAACAAAATTCCCCCCCAAGCTCCAACCAGAGGCAGCTGCAGGGCAATTAAACTCAACTGTTTACAGATGTTCCTGGAGAATACTCAGCCACAATGGCACCAAATTCATCTCCTTTCTTAAAAACTTGGTGCACAAAGCTTACTGTTCTTAAAGGGCTCTCCAAATAAAGTTTACAGCCCTTTTTATTCCTATTTATGCCACCAAAATGCTCTGTGGAGAAGAGGAGATCAAACTTCACATCTTGCTGGAGTCTTTCTGGCTCCTCTTCCACAGTTTCAGGTCAGAGTTTTGGGAAGTTCAATTGAAATTAAAGAAATTTTTTCTTTCTCATCAGCCTCAACCAGCAGGACCACACACCTGGTTTGATTCTTTCTATATCATATTTAATTAGGAAGGTATTTGGTGAGGCCATGAGAGACCAGGGAGCAAAATTTAAATAAAAGAAAAAATAAAAAGAGAGATGAGTCAAGGAATTAGAGTTAAACCCCCTATTAAGAGTTGTAACAATTAATGGCATGCTAAGCTTTTATTTTCTTCCTGGAGTCCTTTAACACTTTTGTGCAAATACAGTTCTTCTTTTCCAAGATTTTTCCTGATTCAGGATTGCTTCAGTTCAACTCAGGACTTGGGTTTAATTCTCTTTCTCTCCCTCTTAAGCCCTTTACAGAAATACTCAAGTGTGGCCAATATTTTCCTTCACATACGAAGGAGCCAAATAAATATTCAATAAATATTCATTTGAAGAGTTAAAGGAGAGTGGAGACAGGTTGGGCTCCTCTCCCAGGAAACAAGTGACAGGATGAGGGGAAAGAGCCTCAAGCTGTGCCAGGGGAGGTTTAGGTTGGATATTAGGGATTTTTTTTTCATAGAGAGAGTTGTAAAGCACTGGAACAGACTGTCCAGGGCTGTGGTGGAGTGAGGATTCCTGGAAATGTTCAATAAATGTGTGGATGTGGCTGACTCCACCACTGAGCTAAACCTACCCAGAGGTGGAAGAACTCCTAGGAGGAGCTAGGTCAAACCTAAACCCCATTAACCAAGTGCCCATTAATTACATTTGCACAGCCAGCAGGACACAGATAGAGCTCAGTTCCTGAGCAACATGGAGGTTAATTCACCTACTGAGATGAATTAACCTCAGCACCACCCTGTGCTCATTCACAAGCTTTGTCCTGCTCACACTCCACATTCAATTCTCCTCAGAGCAACATGAAAACCTCACTGTTGTCCACCAAACATTCCACTGATAGCCATTCCAGAGGGGCTGCAAATCCCCAGGATTTGGCCTTGGAAGAACACCAGGGAAGTTCTTGGGATGTTCACATTAACATCTCTTAACATCAAGATATCCGAAGCAAACTTATCAAGAAGTTGGAGTTAATTTTGATATATAACTACATTTAATGAGGAATCACGGAGCTGGGAGAAGGAAATGTCCATGAGGGACTCAATTCCAATCCAAGAAAAAAAAAACTTCCACTTTCCAGCCAGGGTGAACTCTTGTACCTCTCGTTTTCAGTTTGAGCACAGTGGAGGATGTTGAACATAAAAATCAAGCCCAAAGTCAACAATAAAGATGCCTGGGAATAAGTAAATGCTATTTGTACTTCCAGTTCCCAAAAAAACCCATTGAAGGATCACCACTTAGAGATGTGCTGCCTTTGTCCTTTCAGCTTCCCACACTGCAATATCCACAAATCTCCACATATCCCTGTGATGTTTCCCCAGGAGACACCACCAAACAGGGGTGGGTTTGAGGCTCTGTCTCTCATCCCTGGCCAGAGGCTTCTGCCAACCACAGGGGCCAATTTTTCATTGTTTTTCCCTGGTTTTTCTCCACTTGCAGCTGCTCATGCTCACAATTCTCTTCCCCTGGAACTCCACGTCTTTGCACCTCCTGCTCCTTTCATGTTTGGCTGATATCGATCCCATTAGAGGGGAGGGACGGACAGAACAAACCTAAAGGGCTCATTTCCTTTAGGATGGGACTCATTTCCTAGAAAATCAAGCTAAAAGCACAACAGAGGTGCTATCAAGTGAATTTTAAATCTACATTCATCTCGTGGTAAGATAACATTCATTCCACTCACTTCTGTGGAGACAGGGTTATTTTTTCCCCAAATCAAGAGGATATTGAAGAAATTATCACTGATAAATACCTGGAAGCACAGCCAGGATCAAGATATCAATTTCTACCTCCTATCAGACATCTTTCATGTAGCAGAAAATGATTTCTTCAACATCACTCGGAGAGGGATGAGCAGTTCAGGAAGAGCACAAGTAAATGATGGATTTATAAAACAATTGCATTCAAGAATACAAATGACACAGGAAAAAACTTGTATTCCCTCAAATCCCACACTAAAGGATCGTTCCTCTGCTTCCCTCCATGAGAGATTCAAGTCTCAGCACTTAAAGCCCTCCTGGATATTCACACTCTGCAGAGACAAGGATTATTTGGATAACGGAGTCAAGGAGGAAAAGAAACAAATCCCATGAGCACCAATCTGCACTGCTGGGACAATGGCTTTTGTTTAAAGTCTCCTTAATTCCATAAAATACTGAGGATGTGCAAAATTTAGCATCACTATGAAACAGTGATAGCTGGAAAATACCTGTGAGACCACCGAGTGCAACCTGTGACTGATCCCCAGCTTGTCCCCAGGTGCCACATCCAGGCCTTCCTTGGACACCTCCAGGGATGGAGACTCCAACACCTCCCTGGGCAGCCCTTTACAATTCCTATCAACTCTTTCCATGAGGAAATTCTTCCTGTGGCCACCCTGAGCCTCCCCTGGCCCAGCCTGAGGCTGTTCCCTCTCCTCCTGTCCCTGTTCCCTGCGAGCAGAGCCTGACCCCCCCCGGCTGCCCCCTCCTGTCAGGGAGTTGTGCAGAGCCACAAGGTCCCCCCTGAGCCTCCTTTTCTCCAGGCTGAGCTCCTTTCCCAGCTCCCTCAGGAATTCTCCAGCCCCTTCCCAGCTCCATTCCCTTCTCTGGACATGCTCCAGCCTCTCTATGTCCTTCCCAAATTGAGGTGCTCAGAACTGGACACTGCACTCAAAGTGGTCCCTCACCAACACAGGGGCAGAATCACTTCCCTAATCCTGCTGGCCACACTATTCCTGGTAAAATCCAGGTGCCATCAGCCACTGGCACACCTGGGCACACATGGGGACGTCCAGCCACTGCCACCAGCACCCCCAGGGCCTTTTCCCTGTTTCCANAGTTTGGGAGGCACAGACTGTGCTGTGACCTCCAGGAACACGAGGGCAGAATGGCAATGGCTACCCAAAGCAGGTAGCTTTTATATCTATTATCAACCAGTTAGAAAACTTTACCTATCTTATTTTGTTCCCAAAACCAGTGAATATCAACCTTATTGATATGTCTCCTCTGCACTAAATTCTGTCTACCAATTAACAAACTACAGGAACTCATGTCAGAGAGAAAAGGAAGAGAAGGAGAAGAAAGAAGAAGATGAAGAAGAAGCCAACAGCCTAGAATCTCCATGTTGGCTCCATATAATATATATAACAAAACCTAAAAACTCCAACTCCACACTCTGTGGTGCACTAAACAACATCTCCTCATTCCCTTGGTGCTCTCAGCTCATCCAGAAGTGTGGGCAAATGTTCCCATGAGTTTGGTTCACAGGCCAAGCCTTTTTTGTGGAGCTCTGAGGGTGAAACAAACACTCAGAGGAGCAGGAAAGTTCCCCAACTTTTCCTAGACTCCAACAAAGATCTCTGTGCACTCTCCAGCAGATCCACACTCCCACCCAGCTTGGTGTCATCTGCAAAGTTCTGTTGCCCCTAAAGATGGAATCCCACAAAGGGAAGACCTCAGAGGGGCTTTGCAGAGGCACAAACCTACAGATGCTCACCAGACTCATGAGCTTGGGTTTGTGGTGAAATGCCACAATCAATAACCCAGAGCAGTGGGAAAATGAACAGATCTGGGATGAGTTGGAGTGACCTGTGCAGGCTGGGAAGAGGTTTCTGCTCATTCTGCAACATCAGGAATTTTGGAGGAGTTTCTTTTCCAGCAGATCTTGGGTGAATCCCTTCTGCTCCCAGCAACTCTCCAGGGGTGCATCCATGTGGGGTCTGTGAGGAGCTGGAAAACATCCCCTGGATCACACAAAGCCTGAATTGGCTTAACTGAAAACAAAATAATCTCTTCAGGTATCAAATAAACACCCACGACAAGTCTCTCTCCACTTCTGTAGCACAAATCTCTGCTAAATTTTATGTCTAAATGAATTTCTCAGACATGGCAGATACAACATCCCATTAGGACTAATGTGGGAAAAAATTAGCAGAAACTTCAGCAGATTTTTTTTCCCTGCAAGCTGTTTCAATCAGTCGCTATAAATATGAAGTTTATTTTTAAAAAAAGAAGGAAAAATAAAGATTTCTCATTTATTTCCATGTTAGCACTTGCAGGCCTTGATCCCAGTAACAAGTAGGCATACAGACGTGATTAGTCAAAATCACTGCCATACATTTCGAGTATGGAAGTATTTACATTTTTACTCTAAGTGGACATATGGCAACATTAAAAGATTAAGATCTGTCAATATTTTAAATACAAGTTGTCTCTGAGAAAAGAGGGAGAAAAAAACCTTCATTACCACAGGCAGGATAATGAAAATTCAAGATGTTTTTAGCCCTTTTGGAACCCATTTTATTCAGCCTTTATCATATTTAGGGCACATTTAAGCTCCAAATCAACATCATGAGGATTTTCTGACGATGCTCAAATTTAATGTGATACCTCCAGATGAACACTGAGGTTATTTTCTCTCTCTGTTTTCCCGTGATGTATCATTTTCTTCCCTTTTTTCTGCTGTTTAACTTCAATACCTGAGCAGAATAGTCCCTGTCTGTAGAACAACTCGTATTTTTCGAGCTGATAAAAATGCACGAGGTGTAGGGAAGCTCTGAGTACAACTGCACAGCGTGGAGAGATCAGACCCACAGACATTTGCTTCCGAGGAAAACGCAGTTGCAGCAAGTGCATAATACATAAAATATAATCTACAACACATCCTCCTCCTCTTCCCGGGCGCAGGAGGAAAAAGCTCCTTTGGATGTCACAAGAATTAGCTCCAGACACATATGGAAATTCCATTTAGGATAAGAATCAGTGACAGGAAACAGCCAGGAGGGACTATTTGTACTGAAATACAAGCCATTAACTTGAGCCAAGCTAACAGCAAACGACTGCTCAGGCAAGTGCTGGCTGCAGATAATTAGTTTAGAACCTATTGGAACATGAATATTTTATCGTGCAGCACAGAACTCGTTAGGGAGAGGAATTAGAGAGCCAGGACAGCTGGAAGCATGGCAGAGGTGATCTGTCAGGTCCTTGGGAAGAGCTTTTCCTGGAGAAAACAGGTTCAGGTTTTATTAAAGCCACACCAATCCATTAGGAATGGATGCAGAAGCACACCAGGAGTGCAGGGAACTGCCTGGATTTAATGGCTTCACTCTGTGCTGCTGGACACAGGTGGAATTTAGGGAATCACCAATGCCAGCACCTTCCTCGGGGATACCAACCTCGTTTTCCTCACATTCCCTCCCTGGGATGTGAATTCACTTTGAGATTCTTCCTGGGAATGAATTTGCTCCCATTCTGCAGTTTCATGTGCCAGGATGTCAAAGCTGGATGAGGCATTAAAACCTCTCCTCTCCACACTCAGTGAATTCCCAGGAAAGGGAAACATTCAAAGAGGGAATGAATGCATAATTCAATGGTCTGGATTGGAAGGGACCTTAAAGCTCATCTAGTTCCTGTGTACATTTGACACTCTGGGTGGAAAAAGAACCAAATAAAGTTTATTTTATGGGACTTCTCTGTTTTTTCCCCCAACAGACAGAAAATGAAATACAGATGCCCAAGACCTTGAGGACACTGAGCTCTAAAACATGTCTCCATTAGCTAAAAATGCTGAATTTTCAGTCCATGACTGAAAATGTTTTGGCTGGAACTGAGCAGGACAGCTTTTAAATAAAATAGAAGGTAAGAAAGTAAATGCACACATCTGAATTTTCCCATTCCATGTGGAATTACTTGGGAAGAAAGGCCCTCAGCAACATCCTTGTGTAGACAAAGTGAATCTCTTCTGATTTGTCCTCAAGTCGTTACCTGTTACATCCAACTCCTTAAATCCATCATCTCCAGCCTGAACACCATCCAATATTCATTGAAAGTGTCTCTGATGCAAACACTGGCATTATTTAAATCCATCTCAAAAACTACTGGAAAAAACAGAACTTTGGATCTCTGGAGCTGCTTCCCTTGGGTTTTACCATCTTGCACACTTCTCACTGCAATCCTGACACAAGAACAAAGCCTAAGAAATATAAAACTGGGCCCAAATGACAGATTATTGCAAAATCACACAGGATGTTCCTTTAAAACCCCCCCAAACCGATAAAAGTTACATGTTTATATTTATTTTTTAAAAATTCCTACTAATACAGGACGCAGCTCATAGAGAATCACAGAGTCATTACAACACCCAAAGCTCTTGTTCAGAGCTGCTTGAAAAAGAGCCAACAAATGTAAATTTAGATATGATATTTATGTTGTAAAAAACCCCACCATAACAGAACCAATCTATGGCAAATCATTCATAGGATGTATTTTCCCTGCTTTCTTAAAATTCAAACCTACTACGATTAATCATTAACTATTAATTGGTACATCGTTATTTCTGGGAGATGAAGACACATTTACACCACTCAGCAGCACTACTTTTAATGACAACCAACTCGTTTAATTCCATTTTTCTCCCCAAAAGCTGTATCAAAACAAATCATTTTGTATTTCTGGAGACCAGAACGTGCAGAGCCCACCTCACCCCAGTAACGAGGTGTTGGAAACACTCTTGTTCTTGGATTACTAAAACGCTCATTAAATCCATTTGTTTATTTTTTTTTGGTTGTTCCACTAATTGCTGTGACAACAGCGAGCTCCATAAAACTGGCGTGGTTCCTGATTTCACTGCTGCACTGCCTTTGCTTCTTCTCCTGGGCAGAGCTCAGCCTGGGCACAGGTGGCAGAGCCCCAGCAAGTGCCCATATGGAGATCCATATGCTCTGGCAGCGCATCCAGGAATGACGAACGCTGGGATGGCATCACGGAGCAACCCCAGGATGCTGCAGCACCTCCCCCTCTGCCTGACCTCGAGCAGTTGGATGTTCCTCTCGTGCTGCAGAAGGCACTTGGAGTTCTGTGTGAGGCACTGAGTGTAGAGGAGCCAAATTTTAATCGTTCCTGAACCTCCGGTGTTGGGACAAAGGGACGGAGCTTAAGCGAGGCGGATTGGAATGTGCTGCCAGCAGTGAGCACTTACACAGTCCCTACTACACAGATACTACTGCCCAGAGCTGGGGCTTGCTGCTGAGAACAGCCACTACAAAGCCACTAACACTCACAAAACTGGTCCGAGTTTGGCTCTTACCTGGGATGCGACCGCATGGAAGAGTTTGGGACAGTGCTCCTACAAAGAGCTGTGTCCAACTGCACTACAACATGCTCAAACTCAAAAGAGGAACTCGGCTCACTCAGGCTTAACACATCAATGGTTTTGATGCATCTGACTTTAATCTCAAATAGGCATTTAACAGGAACCCTTCCCACAGCTAAAAAACTTCCAGACAAAGCTGGGCCTCAGATCCTGCCGCTTTCATCGGCAGCACGAGGCAGGATAAGAAAGCAGCGAATGAAGCACAAGATTTATCCCTCTAA
This sequence comes from Vireo altiloquus, assembly GCA_013396875.1. Classification (NCBI taxonomy): domain Eukaryota; kingdom Metazoa; phylum Chordata; class Aves; order Passeriformes; family Vireonidae; genus Vireo; species Vireo altiloquus. The sequence continues at coordinate 270,913 of VZRF01012375.1, forward strand.
TAACCTAAATCTGATCTCCACGTTCTTTCAGGCCGTTGAACGCAGAGATAACTGAAACGTGCTCCTCCAGAAAAATAAACCGGGAAGAAAGATAACAGAGCAGCTCTTTTAAAGACTTCAACCCAGCGGATCAATATCCTGTTGCTTAAGAAAAGGAATGTAAAAAAGACGGGGCTTTAATTTCCATTTCAAGACCAGGGTTCAGCGTCACCCACCATTCAGCAGCAGCTAAAGTGCTTTTTAATTTTGTCCTCGTGCCAGAGCATTCAGGGAACAACAACCAAAAAGGACAAAGCCAAAGTTCAAAGATTGAAGACACAAAGCCGAGCTGAGGCTCTTGTGTGGATGGGCTGCCAAGCTGTAACCTCGTTTAATTTGTTGCAAGGAGATGTATTCAGAAATTCCTGTTAATGGCAAAGAAAGGAAAGTGGAACAGGCACTTGGAAATCACTATGGAGGAATGGGAGAATTTAGGGAAATGGGTTTAACACAGAAGGGTAATGAGTGTTTGGTGGGAATCACAGGACAGGTCATTGTGCCGTGAGGGTTTTGTAAGAAATCCATTTTTGCATGCGCTGAAAGGATTAGAGAGACTGGGGAGAAGAAGTAAAAAACAAAGAAATGCTCATTTTTTAGGTCACTTGAGCTTTAAGAAATTCTCACCAGTCCCAAAATGAATAGTTGGGATTGTCCTATATTCTCACCCAACCACAGGCAGGAGTTACATTCAGCTTCTCCCTAAAAACCTTATTTGGGACAGCAGAATAGGAGTGAGGAAGAAAAGCCCATCCCAGCTGCTGCCTCCCCCTCCACAGCTGCTTTTTGTAGTGACTATAAAAGAGCTCCAGAGTACTCATGGAGCGTTATTTGAATCTTTCAAGGCATCAGTAACAAAAATAGGTCACAATCCTACTGAATCCACTGGGAAAGGTTCCAAAGGGAATTAAGAGATGGAGTGCTGAGTCCATCCTTTTGCATTCACTCAGTGCTGGTTGGATCAGGAGTATCCAAGGATCCTCCTCCAGCAGTGGAGGTAGCACTGCAAGGTGAACTGGATTATCCTCCTCCTCCTCTTCCTCCCCAACGTGGGGTTCAGGTTAATCCTTGGCTGGGCAATTGGGATTCTGGATGAGTGACAAAACCTGAAGAAGAGGGGGAATCATGGCAAGGTGGAATGAAGCTCAATCCTCCTGCATTCTTCAGGCAAAAGGAAGACACAGAAGGCAGGAACCTTCCCAAAGGAAGGAATTCCTGGCTGGGAGGGTGGTGTGGCCCATAGGGTGCCCAGAGAAGCTGTGGCTGCCCCTGGATCCCTGGCAGTGTCCAAGGCCAGGCTGGATGGGGCTTGGAGCAGCCTGGGATAGTGGAAGGTGTCCCTACATGGCAGAGGGTGGGATTGGATGAGCTTTAAATTCCCTTCCCACCCAAACCATTCCACGATACCCAAGAAAGGTGAAGTGGTCAGGTTATAAAATACAGCCTTTGGTGCTGAACAGAAATGAGGAAAATCCCTCTCTGCTCCTTTTATTACTCTGGAAAATCAACATTAAGATACTTCAGACAAGTCTTACAACTGAATAGGAATTACGAATATTTCTCTAACACTTCTAAGCCTTATATGAGGATGGTATTTAAGAACAAAGTCTTTTGTTAACTTTTAGTATTGTTCACTTCGAAAGCTGGAATTGGTCTCAGGAAAACAGGGATAGTTTCCATAATATATGGAAACCTAGATGAAATGAGTTTAAGAGATGAGAAAAACAGAGCACAAACAGGAGGATGAAAATACATAACTAAATTGAGCCTGAGTGAAGGAGATTGCACTGTTTGCAGAAAGCCTTGGGAATTTTCAGTAATAAACACAACTCCAGCTCAGCAATTAAAAGAGCTGTGTATAAAAATAAAGCTGTTCTTAAACTTACAATGTTTCTTCAGCAGTTTCCTTGGGGAGCAGAGATGTAATTGTGTATAAACAGCTGAAATTACTCTTGTTTGTAAATTGTGTCATTGCTTTTCATTTCCCCTGTGTGGTGGTTCCAGGAAAATCTCAGCACCAATTCATTGATTACTGATCCTAAAAAAATGGGTGTTTTTCCACCATAGGCGGATATCACTGAAAAAAGGCAAAATTATTTGGGTTTTTATTAATGAAGATGCAGTTTAATGCCACTCATAAATGAGTTTGAAATCAGAAAGGATCCTGGGTTCAATGAAAGCCTGACAAAACCAGGTACCAACATATCAATAATCCTATTATTTATCACACAGCTCTAACACCATGAAAGATAGAAACTACTGAGAAAGGAAAACACTTTCCACCTGCCCACAGCTACACTGATTTTTATGCCTTCCAGAGTCCACTACAGCCTGAAATTGCTGCTCACCAGCTGATAAACCCAAACCTGAGCTGATTTTAGAGCCAGACACAAACTTCATAACCTGCCTTTGGATCTGCTGAGCTCCAGGGTGAAGCTTCCACCTCAGATGCTGCTGTGGCCATGGGGATGATATTCCTGTTTTAAAAAGTCCACATGGGTTTGGAAGCATCTTCTGTGATCATTTTCACTGTGAATCTTGAGTCCAAAGGCTTTCCATGAATCTTCAGGGGATAAAACAGGCTCTGTCTCCCTCCAACATCTCTTTTCTCTCTCTTCCAGCTGCCCAGTGCTGCTAAAGCTGAGCTTTGATTCAGCTGCTGCTTCAGAGGCAAGAGTTTGGAGGCAGGAGATGCTGAACTCTGGCAAATCCCACCCCAGGGAGTGCATTATTTGAATTTGATGTTCAATATATCCTAAAAGCAGACCCTAAAAAGAGAAAAGTACAGGAGGAAACAAGGGCTGAGCTTCTTCCTAAGGAGTGGATTCTGTGACTGCATCAGGACTGGAAGCGACACCAGAGCAAAGAAGCCACCAGGGCTTTTGGTTTAAGGACTCCAATTAAATCAGGACTCACTAATGAAGATTGCACACATGAATTCATTCTTTCTGAAACGTGTGCTCTCCTACGTGGTTGTTTTTAAGATGGAACCTGCATTTTCTGGATTTTATTTGCTTTCTGGTTGCCTTTTGAAGGTACAGCTTGGAAATCAGACCCTGGGTCAGGTGGGCTCTTGGGAAAACAAGAGTGCCCTGGCAGGATCCTGGTGCCAGCAGCAAGATGCTGACCTTTAACCAGGTCTGATGACAGCTGAAGAGGATGGAAGCACCTTTGAGCTGCCATCCAAACCAGCTAAAGGTTAACTGTAACTCCCCTTGACAGAGCAGATCTGCCACTGACAAACACCCCCAGACAGGCTTTTTTTCTTTAACGAGGCTGGCACTAATTAAGTCTAATGTCAGTGAAGTCTGTGGCAGTACTGACTCAATTATGCACTAAAAGTTGGGCAAAAACTCTTGAGAAAGCACTCACTGCACACAGAAACTGAGGCAGGAATTGGAGAAAAGGTTGCTTGGAAATTCAGCAGCTCAAGTGGCTTCAGGCAGAAAGAGCCTGGGCTGGAGAGCAGAAAATGCATCACAAATCCCTTTGCTCAATTCTCACTCCTTTACTGAGTCTTAAATGCTCACATATCCATGGATATTTACATGGAATTCTATCATAAATATACTGTTCTAAGCAAGGAGAAACTTAAGGGATCAGAGCAATTTAATTTGGTGCCTGACCAGCTTCATCTTGTCACTTGTCCTGTTACCCTACTGGGCACCACTGCTGGTTAACTTCCAATTTCAGCTAATTACTCATGAATTACCAAAATGCTCCTTGCACTGGACTGGGGCCTTTTGTGCCAATTGAGGAAAAGCAAATTATTCTTTAATAAGGGGTCACAGGTAGGCAAGAGCCTCAAGGGAATTCAAGAGAGCATGGAATGATTTGAGGAGTAACAGCAGCCACAAGATTTTGTGGCGATGCTTTGCACTTCTCATGGAATTGTGTGGGTTGGAAGGGACCTTAAAGACCATCTAGTTCCACCCTGAGCATCATCTGTGCTTCCAAAATCACATCCCATGGTCATTCCTGTCAAAACACTCGTTCTGCTGAAATGTGGAAGTTTTTGTCTGTCCACAGACAAAGCAAAAAGACAAAAGAAAGCCCACAGAAGTAACAAAGGTTAGGCTGGATTAAAACCCCAAAGCTTTACCTTGGACCTTCAGAGCCATGCGTGGATCACCCTGAGCAAATTCAGGCATAACTTACAGTTTGTAGCTGTAACCAGACCAGTTTGGGACAAACTTATGGGAATGGGGCAAGGCAGAGATACAGGGAAAGAGCACAGGGAAAAGGGAAGAAATCGAGGCAATAATCAAACAAATCCCAGGTTAATGAGGCAGTGAAGATTTATCCCAGGGATAACCAGGCAGTGCTCTGATGTGCTCCTCTGCACTAAACATATTTGTTCATCCTCCCTCCTTAATGATTCTCCACCTTCCCAATTTTCCCAGTCTTAAACACCAATTCTTACCCGCTCTGTCTCATCACCACCGAGGGCTTAAGCTGTTAATTCCAGCACTGCTTCAGCTCAAACCCAGGTTTCTGCTCCAGATGTGAGTGGAACAGAAACAGGGAGCACGTGCAGGTGTTAATTTGACTCCACAGCATGAGGATAAACCCAGCAGAACAGGGAGTCCTTGATTAAGGCCCGAATGAAACGATCAGGGCCCATCAAGCACCCTGCTGATGAGCAGCTATTTGGCCACACACAGAGCTGTGATTTCCATCCACTTTAATAATCAGGGAGTTGGGATTTACTGTTAATGTGACATTGATGAAGAGAAATGACGCTAATGTGACATTGATGAACCGGAATGACAGTTCAGGCTTGATTAAAATTAGCCACAGTTCTTCAGCACAGGACCAGCCAGAAGGGCTTGACACATAGCTCAGCTCAGACGCTTCCAGAGCAAAAGGAGAGGGTGAAACAAAGGACGAGGTGAGGGGAAAGGAGCAGAGGGATGCTAAAAAAGCCAACAAATGTTCCCTGATTAAATCCAGGATCCTTCAACGAGGTTCAGCATCTCAAAACTTCCCCCTGAACTAACATACAGAAGTTGGAGTTACAACAATAATGTGAAGGACAGAAGGTGCCCACCTACCTCATCCTCACATTTACAGCTCCTGAGGACTCCACTGGGCACCATCACTTTGCTTTAGCAGATGAACAGAATCCCAGGACCGTTTAGGTTGGAAAGGACCCTAAAGATCATCTTGTTCCACACCTTCCACTAGAGCAAAGCTCACTAAGCCGAGGCTAAAAGTCCAAGGCATGGAGACTCCACAGGAGCTCCAAAGGAAGCCAGCACCGGATGTGGAATCAGCACAGAGCAGTTCTGCTTGAGAATTGGGAAAATAAAACTGTGACATTAAATAAGCCAAGCCCAGCCCTTCAAAACCAGAGTTGCAACAGCAAACAGCAAACCCTATTTCTATAGGGAAACACACACTGGCTCAGCAAAACTGCCTGAAGGATGTTCTCAGGAATACTAAGGAAATATTTTAGGAAAAATATCAAGATACAACTGCTCAAGGCTGGATTCTGTTCAGCAGAACATTTCCATAAGGTTTACACTTACAATGGCCCCTCATGTGCTTTCACCATAAAGTTCACCTCTTAAACTCTCTCCACAGGGAAGTTCCTGAATGCTGGAAATACTCTCAGGATAAGAGCCTTGTTAAAACCCCTCTGCACCAGCTCAGAGCACCCAGCACTTACACAGGAGTCAACAGCAATTGCCCAGATTTTCCTTCCAGCTGTGAATGAGTTGAAATGGCCCCAACCTTCTGTAGTTACATTACTTGTTCCTTTTATAAACAAAATTTTCTTTCATTCATGATATAATTTCCTAGATTATCCATTATTAAAATTCCCTCTCTCCAAAACGAATTTACATCTGAATTATCTCATTACTTCTGAACAAGCCAATTATTGCCTCTAGTGAACAAAATAATTAGACTTGTGCTCCCTGCATTCAAGATCTTCTCCAGCAGTCCCAGAACACAGGAGTACACAATGCAAAGATACAAACACACAGAACAAATCAATGGAGCAGCTTTTTTTTCCTCCTGAACATTGTTTACCAACTGAATAGGTTCATTTTTTTTGAATATATACACTCAGGTATTGAGTGCATGACACAAACCTGAAATTTAAACTCTACCCATCAGGTCTAAAAGGGCAAAGAACTTCACTTGGTTTGTTTTTCCAACACTGGAGTCAGGAGCCTTTCCTCTTCTCTGACATCTGTGTTACCAAAAAAATCATAAAACATTGCACAGAAAAGGGAAATGTTTCCTCGAGGCTGGTGATGGGATTCATGGAATCTCAGGATGGTTTGGGTTGGAAGGGACCTTGAAGTTCATCCAGTCCAACCTCTGCCATGGGCAGGGACACCTCCCACTATCCCAGGCTGCTCCAAGCCCCAATGTCCAACTTGGCCTCGGACACTTCCAGGGATCCAGGGGCAGCCACAGCTGCTCTGGGAATTCCATCCCAGCCCCTCCTCACCCTCCCAGCCAGGAATTCCTTCCCAACATCCCATCCATCCCTGCCCTCTGGCACTGGGAAGTCATTGTCCCTTGTTCCAATTTCCTCTCCAGCTCTCTTGGAGCCCCTTGTCTTGGTTTAAGACAATTTAAACAGGTGGACACTCTGAAATGAGTTACCTCCCCTTAGTTTCAACCAATCCCCTTCCACCAAGAAGGAACGAATATGAGTTGATGTAAGTGAAAAAACAACAGCTTACCAACAGGTGAAATGGCAACAGGCAAAAACGTAGAAGTAAATAATCATTAGATACAAAATCGCTGCATCTCAGGAGCCCCACGGGAACAAAGACACCCCAAAAAGGCGGCAATGCCCTTCCCAAGATGGCGCCCACGCGTGGGGAGACAAAGGGGAAATGGCGGCAGGGCCTTCCCCAAGATGGCGGCGTTGCCTGGCAACCACAGAGCTTGAAGGACAACGGGGAAATGGCGTCAGCTCATGGGGAAATTGCGTCAGCTCTCTCCCTCAGGACGGCACTTCCCAACTGACCGCGCGGTCCTGGGGATCAAGGAAAGAAAGATGGTGGCAGAAAGAACCCTCATGGGAAGGTTGGGGCTGACAGAGATGTTCCAGTGGCAGGTAAAGCCTTACCAGCGTGTGTGGGGTCAGCGCCGCTGCTGCCCCAGGTTACCAGGACAAGATGCATCCCAAAGGGGCAAGAACACAAGGGTTAGAGGAAAACATGGCAGGACTCGCCACAAAACGTGTCCACTGCTCAGGTAAATCCTGGGAGAGAGGTATAAAATACCTGTCTGAAGGAGTGTCCTGTTCCCAGATAAGGACAAGAGGAATTTTCCCAATTTTCACACCTCGTTGCCCTGCACGCGGCCCTGGAGGAAGAAGGTGAGAGATGCTGGAGCAGCCTGGCTCACAATTCCATTAAGGACTCTCTGCCAGCTGTCAGGATGAATCCATGGCCTCACCCTCAAGAATTTCTGAAGCAAAAAAGATTAATTTTTATCTTCTGTATATAAGTTAACAAGCAGAGAAAATCAGATCCCTCACATCTGCTTCTGGGGTCTCTTGGATACTTCAGTGCTTCCCTGCGTGAGCTTGAGCAGGAATTTCTCCTGCCACTGAGCATTAACAGCACAGTTGACAACATATTGAGGGTAATAAAAACAATGCAACCCTCATTTATCAGCTTGAGGAGAAGCTGTCGAGGCAACCATCTGAGAACAGCCCACCAGGAAAGTCTGAGAAACACAAGATGAAGAGGTTTGGGGTTTTACCCTTCAGTTGGAAATGATGCTCAACTCCAACACAAAGCGAAGAGAATTGAGGGAAAGCTTTGCCTCCCCTTCCTTCCCTCAGTCCCCAGCACTATTTATGTGCAGTGTCTGACAGGACTTTATGGGCTGATTTTGCTGCCAAAAGTGAGGTTTGAACTTCTCTCCCTGGTTTGTGCTCTCCCCTCCACAGTCCAAGATCAGTGCACATTCTAGTGCATTACGTTTCCCTATATATATATATTTTTAATGTATTATGTCTCTCAATAAGTATATTTTAAATTAATGAGCTATTTCAAATGGAAGATGAAAAGCAGAAGTCTCCTTTTCTTTTTGGAAGGGTGATCCAATAACACTGACAGTACCAGATGGCTTCCTCCTCGGAAAGCCAGACAAAGCAAATGCACCCATGAATGTCCAGAATGTCAGAAGCAGGCATCAAATAGAAAAAGTCCAAGTAAATACACGCAGCTCTTGCTTCTCAGAAACCAGGAACATTTGCTAGTCCTGTCAAAGAACAGATTTTTTTTTTTCCCCTCTCCAATACCCTGAAATTTCCAAGCAGAGCTGAAAGCACAGAGGTGCCTTGGTCTCACCGGGGAAATAATTCTGCACAGCTGATTTGATCTGTGAAAATGTTCACCCAACAGCAGCAGTTGTGCCCAAAAAGCAGAGGATTTCTCTGTAAAAGCCTAGCACCGACTGTCCAATGGGCCAGCTCTGTCAGAAACCCTAAAAAACCTGAATAGCATCGATTTGTGGTGTGGAGAAAAGCCAAGATCACGGTCAAGCAGCGAATCCAAGTGCCACATCAGGAGTATCTACTGGGAGCACAAACCACCTGCAGGTTCCTAATCCATCTCCATGGATTAGATTATTCCTAAATAGTTCAGGTGCTCCTGGGAGATGGTTCAGGACACAGCCAAAATCATTCCAGACCAAGGCAGGCACCTGTGCTGCTGCCATCTTAGCCATTTTTGCCTTCTGAGTCAGGTTGGTGTGAATAGAGGTCATTTCCTGATGTGTTTTCCTGAATAATCCCTAAAAGCAATATCCACTCAATTTAATGTGAAGAAGAAATTTGGTTCTGCCAAAGGGCACTTTTAGGGAAGAGCAGAACAGCTCCCACTGGTGTGAAAGGCTTGTGCTCCATGACCTGCCAGCCCAGCAGCCTCCTCTTCTCCTCCTCTGCTCTAAAGTACCCATTTCTTGCCCTAAAGTACCTATTTCATGCCCCAAAATATCTATTTCTTTCCCTAAAATACAAATTTCTTGCCCCAAAACAACCAATTTCTTTGCTGTCTCCACTTCTCCCTTGTGAATTCTGACCAAAACTTACTAAAAACATATTTATGTGTTTTATATAAAACTTGTGAATTAAATAAAAAAGCCATAACATTACCCTGGATTTTGAGCTAAATTCTACAGAAAGTGAGGCTGATGCAATTCTGTTTACTGAGGCTCCCCAGTCTCTGAATTCTATCAATCCCAACATTTTTTGGGTCCTCAAAAAATCGTGAGACCTCCAGGATATGAAGTTGCATGAAAGACTTGACCACTCAATGCATTCACTCAGGAAAATTCAGACTCTGCCTGTATTTCTTCAAAGATCAAGCACCACAACTGGAATAAAGTTATTTCCCCTCTTTTTGCGTGCTCAGCTCAACCTGAACACAAACATCCCAGCCTAAGAACTGGTTTGGGACATTTGTAAGACACTGAGGAGAAATGGAAGCATTTTAAAGCAAAACAGGTCAGTTAAGGGACTTTGAAAGTCAAGTTCCACTTTCTCCAGTGGAGAAACAAAACCTCCAAGTATGCATTCAAACTTTCAGGATTTGTTCACATTCTCCAAGTGAGGAGCTCCAAAGTCTTGGAAAGAAGTTCTCATCCAGAGACTGACTGAACAAAAAAAGGAAGGGGGAAAAAAATGGTGACAGGAAATATCTCTGTGCTGGAATGACTCCTAAAGAAAAGTTGCATTTTGTGCCAGGGACTTCTCACCCTCCCAGCCAGGAATTCCTTCTCAACATCCCATCCATCCCTGCCATTCCCTGGCTCTTGTCCCTCCATGCCTTGTCCCCAGTCCCTCTCCACCTCTCCTGGAGCTCCTTTGGGCCCTGCAAGGGGCTCTGAGCTCTCCCTGGAATTCTTTCATCTCCAGGCTGAAAAATCTTGGGGGGAAAAAGGGAGGGAATGAGGAAAACAGAGGAAAGGAGGAAGCTTAGCAACAAATAAAATAAACAAGATCACACTGGAAAACAGCCTGAAAGCCAAGCAGAGCCCTTTCCTCCAGGTAAATATTTCTGATTAAATCCCTGCTCTGCTCTCCACAGGAACATCAGCAAGTGGACACTGAGCGTGCCATATGTAGCTATTTTCAAATTAAAAACCAAAATCCCTTTTTCTGCAAAAAAAAAGTGAAGTTAAAACACTTCCATCCTCTGGTTTCCTGCATAAACACGATCTGAAAGCATTAAGCAGGTTAAATACATTAAGTAACTGTAATAATCTGCTCTCAGAGTGCAGAGTAATGGAATCTTGCAGCAAGGCTTGGAATTAACCTGCTTAATTTCCCTGGTTTAACATCCACCACATCCATCCTCTCATTCTGCTTCACAACTGCGTCATTAACTTCTCACATAGACATTCCAACCTATCACTCCAGCTTGCCACTTTTTCATCCAAATATATTATAATTTGCTTATCCACTGCCATTTGCATCAACTTCCTATTAAAACAGAGAGAAAGAGGTTTAAATCTTCTTTCTCCACATTTAATTCAATTGTCTGGCATTACTTTGTTTTAATGACTCGGTGCACAAGACATGGTTTATGCTTGGCTTCGACTAATTCAGAAGTTCTTGCATCCAGTAAGGGGAAAAAAGATTGAGAAAAAGGATAAAATGAAGCATTTTTAGTCCTGGCACTAAGGTATTTATGGTCATACCCCAACACAACTGATTTCCTACAAGCCAAGAAAGAACTGGCAGATGCATCATCCAACACATCAACCCAACAGGGCTTTGCTCAGAACATTTCCAACAATGTGAAAAACAAGGAAATCACCTGGGATTGATGTGGATTTAATTTAATTGATTCCTGTTCTACTTCTGTGATTTAATTAGATGTGATTTCATGGGTTCTCTGCCCATGCCAGGGCTTGGAACTCAATGATCTTTCAGGTCCCTTCCAACCCAAACCTTTCCATGGTTCTATGATTTTCTGTATCTATTAAATAAGAATTAACAACCAACATTTAAAAAAACCACAATCATTGTGGTTCCTACCTGAAGCTGATTTTCTGTAGCCCTGAGAGATCAGATTAATTTATTAAACCAGGCCAGAAAGGCAACCTGGGACTAATTTTTACTAATGAAACGATGGTAAACCAATTTTCCCTGGATAAATTACACTAATTACATTTTAAGATGTTTTTTAAGGTGATGAGGATTATGGTATTATAGCATGGAATTAAAAAATGCAAAAGAAATGAAAGAAATTTTCAACTACAATCTATTTTCTTTGGTTTTTACTAGAGGGTTCACAGTGCACTATTAAACCAGGAGAACATATTATTCCAATTAACTTGGTTTTAATCACTTCTGGCCGAGGAGAATGTGAATGGAGTCAATAAGTGAAAGAGGAGGTGTCAGAAATGGCACCTTGGGATGGAGGTTGAAGCTGTTATCTACCACACTCCAAATGCTTCAACCTCCCCTTGAGATGCCTCTCAAGGCTTGGAATTCTGCATCTGAGGCCATCCTTACCCATGGCAGAGATTCCTTACCCACAACAAACCCTCAGCAATTTGCTGGCAGTGTGTTCAATCCATCCTAATGAGATCCATGCTGTTAATTCCCTCAAACTCTTGGCCACTGGGGGAGTCTCCCTTGTCCTTTTGCATCTTTGCTCTCTGTGTACATCACTCTCAATCGATGCTAACTCGATTCTCCTTTGGATGTTTCATCCACGGAGCACAAGAGTAAACCCTAAATGTCAATTCCCATTTTTATAAATTCAAACTGTATCATTTTTGGCTGATGCCTTTGATGGTGATTCTTTGAGCGAGCAAGAATCAGTCCTTCATGACAGATGTTGAAACTACTTCAAATCATATTTTACTCTAACACCAAATCTTCTATGCAAGGACTCCAATTTTCCAAAGGAGTCAAAGCAGAGGCACAGAAGGACACAATTCTGAGCCCTGGAACTCCTTCATCTCCCTTTTTGTAGTATCTTTTAACTGGGAATGGGAATGGGGCATTTGCTCCTCAAACTCTCTGACAAGAGATGCTGTATTTTTTTCCTGCCCCAAGCAGATTTATCTCTGTATTTCAGATCTCTATCACCACTCAACAGAAGGAAAAATAAAGTTATTCTCCCCTTTCTGCTTTGTAGTTGCAGCATGTGAAATAGGAAAAGCATCTTTTGTCATACAAAGGTAAAGGCCAAGCTCCAGCGGGCGACTTTTTGTTAAATTCCTAAATTGAATCCTCCAGTTACAAAAGTTGTAAAAATAAAGCCTTTAGAGACACAAACACTTCTTAGCTGCAGGAGACCAGGTGGATCTGAGGTGCACAGATGGCACAGGAGCATTTCCACATAGCTCAGGGTACCCCGACCCCAAAATCCCCGTGCCAGCACAAACACAAAGCCCTGTGGTCTGAAGCTGAAGAGTTCACACACACCAATGTGTGAAGTGGTCAAAAATTCTGGATAAAAAGCATAGGCTCTGATAAAGAATCAAGGAAAAATCAATACAATCAATTATATAAACTTCAATAAATGAAATGAGTTCTTGAAACAACAAGAAGGATAACGAGCTATAAATATTTGAATAAAATCCACCCCTGTTTTTTCTCTTTAATACTCTATTCTATATTCCAGAGAGGCTCTCGGAGAATATTCCAGCAGCAAGGTAGGATATAATGACAGAGACAATGGAAATGAAGAGAGAAGTGCCCAGTTTGCTGGGATTGATGGAATTGTGCCAAGCTGGTCCACTGAAACTCCAAGTGGTACCTGAGATGTTTGTGAGAGGAACTCACCTGGCCTCTTTATCTGAACAAACATTTGGCTTCTTCACTTATCACTGATGCCTTAGGTTTTAACTTTTCTATGTTTCCAACCCTGCAGTGCCCAGTGTGACTCTGCAGTTCCCTGGAGTTCGTTCAGTGCTGTTCTCTCATGCTCACACTGACATAACAAAGCCTCTCCAGCTCGCTCTCCAAGGACACCCAGACCCTCCTGGGCCCAACAACTGCAAACCTTCATCTTGGGGAGAGGGGGGCAAGCTTGGGCAAATTCCATCCTTGCCTGGCTTCTGCTTGGGCAATTGATGCTGATATCAAAGTGGGAAGAACTCAGGACCTGTCATTGTCCATTTTAAGATCCACTAATGCAAGACCCTCTTGAACCCAAAAGTGTCCCTCTGAAGGCCTTTCAAATCAATCTCTCCTTTATTCCTTTATTCCTGTCTAGTCTCTGTTTCTAGGTAGCCATTTAAGGCATCAAAACAAGGAAGGGCCTTTGGTTGAGGCTTTTTCCCCCAGATTCATGAAATACCCAAAGCCCCACCAAACTCCTCAGTTAGGGATAAGAGATGGGAATTAAGTGTTAGATACTTACATGGAAATGCATCTTGCAAAGCATCATCTCCTCTTTACACACACGCCCCAGCCATTACCACTAATGAAGTTCCAAGCATTTCCCTCTTCCAGGGAACTAATTAGGAAGTAAAGGTTGCAAGGAATTCGTTGTTATCCACATTTTAATGTGAAAGTTGCATTTAGGAATATCTAAAGGTTGATTTAAGTCAGAGAGGGGAATAATCAAAGAAGTCGGTGGCGGTGAATGATTGAATTTTTGTTTTCTGTATCAAAAGGCTTCACTTACAATAATAAAGATGGAAACAATGCATGGAACAATGCAGCCTATTATTCCAGAGATAGAATTCCAGGATGGGTGACGTTGGAAGGGATCACAGTGGGTCACTGGTCCCACTCCCTGCTCCAGCAGGGCCATCCCAGAGCACAGCAGCACAGGGAAGTGTCCAGGTGGCTCTGGAATATCCCCAGGGAGGAGACTTCACCCCCCTCTGGCTCTGCTCAGGGCTGGGCACTGCCCAGGGCAGAAGTTCTGCCCCATGTCCAGGTGGAACTCCCTGGGATCAGTCCCTGCCTGTTCCTCAGGTGCCACTGCCAGGCCCCGGAGCAGAGCCTGGGCCCTGCCCTTGGCACCCTCCCTTTGGATATCGGTGCCATGGGTGAGGCCCCTCAGCCGTGTCCCCTCCCGAGGGCTCCCTCAGCCTCTCCTGGGCACGGAGATGCTCCAGGCCCTTCAGCACCTTAGTGGCCTTGGCAGTGCTGAGGGAACACTTGGACTCGATGATCTTCGAAGGCTTTTCCAACCTAACCAAGTCTGTGATTCCATTTCCCATCACAGCTCCTGAACTCTTTAAGGCTTTAAAGAGTCCTTTAAATTTTGTCAGCCTACAGTTCCGATAACTTGAAGCCAACTCCAGATAAATCCTCATGTTTCCACAGCAGCTAAAAAGGCACCAACATTGATTTCTGTGGCACATCCCTCCTCACCCTGGGGTCAGGCCAAATTGGCATCTCCCCTTACAGAGGGCACAGCCCTGAGTGCTATAAACCACTTATTACTGGAATTACAGCTTTCTCACATCATATCAACACATCCCCCACTCTGAAAGGAACGCGTGAGGGAAGAGGCCATTTGAAATCACTTCCACATTCATTAAGCAGACAAAGAAAAGTGCCATTTGTTCCATTTGTTCCCACATTCCTCGATGCCATTGAGGTGCAGCGAATGCAGGGCTTACAGTGAGCTCGTCCAATAACTCCTGATGACAATTAAGTCACACACAACTGCATGATCAGTGCAATTAAAATCCCCAAAGAGGAGCACAGATGTACTCGAGGCCCCCAGTCACTCACAGGATTTTTTGATATTATGTAAAAAACCTGCTACTGAGCAGCAAGGCTTTGGTATTATACTATTAAGTAATTACAATGAGATATGAAAACACTAATGAGATCTGCAGTGAGGATTTGCTGCACCCAATGTTCAGAGGAAAAAGAATCAGTCTGGCTTTCTCCAGCACACTTGGAACAACCTCCTGCAGGCAGCTGCACAAGTTTTATGTGGAGAAAACACACAGAAAAATCTGGTTTCAACAACTTCTCTGCCTTTGTGGTGGCTGCAAGGCTCAAAAGGCTGGCAAGGGAAGCCAGAAAATTTGGGAAATCAATATCCAGAGCATGAATCTAAACGCAGGCCCTGGTGGGAACATGGATGAGGGGAACTGCAAACACCACTTGGAACATGGAACACCCTCCCTGCCCTCTTTGCTTTAGGAAATCACACACAAATGTGGCACATTAATGACTACAAAGGGTGACCAGTCTCTGTCTGGTGTGTAATCAAATGAATTCTTGGGGAGAAAGCTTCACCTGAGCACTCCTCTCCCAAAATGAGCCAATTAATGTGATCCCGGTCACCACTGGAGACACAAAACACAAGGACTGTCTGACAGCACCAGACATCTGCTGAAATTCTGAACCTGCTGATGAAAAGGGACCAGAAGGAAAAAGGAGCCTCATAATTTTAGTAGGAGAGACAGAGTATCCACAGAATAGAAGCCATGTCAGGGAAACAGTCCTGGGACTCCTGAGAAGTCTTAACACTCCAAAACATTCCAGGAAACTGAGACAAAAAAAGTCGCTCAAAATGTCTCTCATTTTGCCCAAAATCACATTTTCTGGTGACAACTAACTTGGGAGAGAACCACCCTTCCAAAGCACCTTCCCTCCTGCTCCAGCCAACCCAGATCCTTCTGGGAGCAGCCAGCCAGCCCTGATCACTCGGGGATCTGAAAAACCAGAAAAGGGTGGGCAAAAATAGGGCCATGAAGGTTTACACATGCCACCAAATTTAAAAGGTTCAGAAATAGTCTCTAAGGCCTGAGAGAAGCCTTTGGAGAGGGATGTGGATTCACCCAGGCCACGTCCAAAGGAAGCTGACCACAAGGATCTCCCCATGGAGCCACCACTCCTCATGTTATTATTATCCTGCTGGAGAGATACTCAGGGCCAGTTTGAGTGGAAGGTTCTGTTTTCCCAGTGCTCAGGGGTCCATTCCAAAATTTTTTCCTTTAATGCATTCCAGTTCACACCTCTCAGGCCAGTTAAATTGGAATAATCACCAAAATGGGCTCCTTTAAAAATGGATTCAACATGCACATCCTGTCCTTCTATGACTTCACCTGATGGACCTTTGAATAGAATTTAAATTATGAGGCTGCCATCCCAAATCATCACAGGGAGCCACCCACTCCAGAATGGACAATTCCATTCAAGCTTCAAAACCAACAAAAATCCAGGAGATAAGAGATTTAAAAACCCATGGGCAGAAGGATTCAAAGCTCTGTGCTTTTATCAGGAAAAAAATCTTCCCCATGAGGGTGGGCAGGCCCTGGCACAGGGTGCTCAGAGAAGCTGTGGCTGCCCCTGGATCCCCTGGCAGTGTCCAAGGCCAGGCTGGATGGGGCTTGGAGCAGCCTGGGACAGTGGGAGGTGTCCTTGCCCATGGCAGGGGTGGCACTGGATGATTTTAAGGTCCCTTACAACCCAAACCAGTCTCTGATTCCATGATTTTCACAGGCATTCCTGTTCTCCATCTCCAGCCTCCATAAAAACACCCTTTTAAAACCCTGCCCATCTCCTCACATTATTACTGAATGCAAAACCTTATTCTAGGAAACTCTCCTCACCTGGAAAACATCCATATTTCTGTCTTCTGATAAGAAAACATTCTAACACTGTCCATGATATATTAAACAAAAACTCCAACAGCAATTTATGCACTTGGCCCACAGAGCCCTTGAGAAACTGTCAGCTTTTGTATCTTCAGACCCCTAAATCACATCCCTTTATTGATTAAAGTTACATCTTCATCCTGCAGAAGAGAATCACCTCCTCAGCACACATTTATCTCCTCACAAAAGGCAGGGAATAATGGATATATGAAAGCTGTTGCCTTCTTTTTTGGCAATAATATCTGATCTATGATACACAAATGGAAACGCAGAAGAGTGACACCTCCGATTCCTATGTGTATGAGATGGATAACAACCAACATTAAATCAAACGTGTAACATTTTAATCCTTTAATTAGGTAAAAATTACTTTCTCCCCAACAGTTCTTCCTTATTAGGAAAAACTCAAGACATCTACAGATCCTCCAACTGTTATTCCAACTCGAAGCCACAAAAGTCTTTGGAGCATCTGGCGCGTTTTGTGCTCCGTGGCAGCCTCGTTCTCTGTGAATTGAGTGATTTATTACCACCTAACCTCAGCCTCTGATGAGATTATGCTGCCAATTTGTGCCTCCTTTTCGGAGGGAGAGCTCTGGAACCCAGGCTTTGGGCTGAGCGTGGTGAATCTCAATTAAAGGCTGACCTTTACAAGATGAGGGAAATGTTAATTCATGCTCACCTAAACGGCTTTAGCCCTCCTTGACAGCAGAATTTTCTAAGCCTGCCCACTCCTCCGCCACTGTAATGTTCCATTTCAACTTTATTGAGATAAAAAACCTCTTGGTTGTGAGGGAGAAACCCCAAATGCTAATATAGCTGTCTGGGGTGCATTTGTTATGCTCCTTGAAAAACCAGGATGTCGCATTGTTAAGGGATTTCAAACGGAGATTAGAGGCAGCAGAATGACAGGGCCAGAGATTAAACACTTCTTTACCCCCTGAACAGGTACAAGAGCAGCAGCAACTCCCTCCACACTCACCCTGAAGGTCTCTGTTGGAATTTGCCATCCCCTGTGATGTGGAATTACTTCCTGGAGAAGTCTCAGCTTGAAAGGTATAAAATTTGCAGAGGAGGCAAGAAAGCAGCTCAGTCCCCACAGATAATTGCGTTGGGCTGTTGTTTTAATTAGGATTATACACTCCATCAAATGGGAGGAAAAAAAGGAATGGTTGAGCAATGTATTTATCAAGGTCTTGCTCAGCAAGCTGCTGAAAACAAAGAAATTTGACCAGCAAAAATGATGGACGTGAAGAAACTTCAATATGAAAAGAAGAACTTGATGAAAAATTCAAATATCAGCAAGATTTCAATATGAAACATAAACATCCACGAGCATCTCAGGACTCTTCACTACCTAAAAGGCCAGAAGGAACAAAAGAAAGAAAAATCTATATACAATGCCATCATAGCAATTCATCAGTCTAGAAAGTAGATGGAATCATAGAATATCCTCAGTTGGAAGGGACCCACAAGGATCAGAGTCTAAATATATTCTGTATATATATATTTAATTAATATATATTGAATAGATGTATAAAGGAAATGTATTTCAGTTTTGGCCAGTCTGGTAATCCCAAAAAATCAGGATTAACTGACCAACTTCCACCAGGTTGAATCCTGATCCAGCTGATCTGCACTCCCATGGATATTTTATTCCTCATTTCACAGCCTAACTCCGTGGTGTTGCTCAGCACTCAGGAACTGCAAACCCCAGTGCCCAGGGTGGTTAATTATTGTCATTAGCAGTAACAGCAGGGAAGTGTAGGAATCTAAACCTGGGATACCAAAGGCACACAGCAATGTCCTGCCACAACCCCAAACTCAACGCAGGAACCACCTAAAATCATTCCTTAAAGGAGTCGAGGAAGTAGCTCTGCATAAATAATGTCCTAGGACAAAAAAATTGCACCCAAAAATAGGATTTTGGCTTCAGATGATTAAAATTTTATAGGAGGCAATTCCAGCACCATCCACTTAATAATCTGTGGAGCTTCTCCATTCTTCCAGGCTGCTGCAGCCCAGTTGCACCAGTGCAGCACTGGATATTCCTCAAGGCACCAGATCACGAGGAACCAGACTTGCTCACTCCAAACTGGGATTCCTGGTCCTGAACACCACGACAAACCCCTTTTAGATAAATGCTTCACTACTGGTGTTTAGACAAAAGCACAAATTCCATGGCTCAGTACCTCCAAAAGCCTACTCCTCCTGGAAAAAACTCCAGTAATTGATATAAAGCAGGCTATTATAGTTCACAGGCATAAACATTTTCCACCTATTCTGTTTTAATCTGCATAATACAAGATAATTCCATGTTGTCTTTGTAAAAAACCTCACAAAGCCCTCAAATGCTTCAGTAATCCAGATTCAAAGCTGGAAAGAAGCTGTAAATAAGTGCCTTGAAAATCAAGGATTACTTTGCAAACAAGGCACTGGGACACAGTGAGTCCCAGAAAACCTGGCAGTCTCTGTGTAACAACACAACCAGTCCTGGCTGGAGCAACAAAATCAGTAGAACTGGGCTATTTGTGGGATATTTTATAAAATAAGGAATGTGTTTCTTCATATCAATAGGGGAGGGAAGCTTGGCAGTAGTGGGAGAGTTGTGAGGATGGAGAATCCAAGCTGGTGACAGAACTCAAAGCTGATTCCAGCATTGGTTCTCCATCTCTGTTATTTGAGAAGTTCCTCAAAGGATACACCACCCCCATGCCCCTAGTTTTGGTTTTCCTGTTTCAAAAGAACCACGTGGCACCTGAGGGGTGTTTGGGCTCTGAAGTGAGAACAGTGCAAGGGGCTAAAGATTAAAGAAAGAGGAGCCTGAGGTGGGGAGGGGCTGGGATAGAATTCCCAGAGAAGCTGTGGCTGCCCCTGGTTCCCTGGAAGTGTTAAAGGCCAGGCTGGATGGGGCTTGGAGCAATCTGGATAGTGGAAGGTGTCCCTGCCCATGGCAGGAGGTGGAATTGGATGATCTTTAAGGTCCTTTCCAACCCAAAACCATTCCATGACCGTGACACTCCTGGTGCTCACTGGCACCCTCTGACCTGGCAGCAAATATCACCCTGACACCAAAATTCCTCCTCCTGCCTTACCTTGCTCAAAGTCCTCATCACAAAGCAGAGATTTCACAGCCCAAGGCTGACTTTCAACACCTCACATCTCCCTGGGAAATGACAAGAATTAAGTGGGAAATCCAACCCCCCTCAAAATGTTCTCAAGGATTAACGGAGATGCCCTTATCCTTTTTCACAGACCCGACTGCTGGCTGAGGTCAGCCTTTAATAAGCAGCAGCACGCACATTTAGACACCTGAAAGGGATCAAAACCATTGTTAAAAAGGTAAAAAACAAACCCACATGGATGGGAAAAGGAGGGCTGACCCCACCCAGCAATGGGAACCTGTTGCTGGAGATGAAATGCCAAACGTGCTTTCCCCAACACCAGGAGCTCTTTGCACTGACAAAGCAAAGGGACCCTCCTGCCTCTTTTTTTTAGGTATGTCCCTCTGAATTGTTGTAGCTTTAATAACAATCTCTGAGGAAAAATCAAGAAACAAACGATTTTCTTACACATAATCCCCCTTTTGCTGTCAAGGGCCTGACCCCAGTTTGATAATCTCATTTCCTGAGAATCAAAACGCTGGAAATTTAAGCCTCCTAAAGTGTTAATTGCGGCCCTGCTCCATTGCTAATCAAAAAATTGGACGTTTTGCATGAAAATGCTGCTCCAATTAATTCTCAGTCATAAAGCAGCCTGGTTTTAATAACCCCTCCTTGATTGGGCAGCCTTTGAAGAGGCCGTACTGCTAATCTGCTACACCGGGACAAACACACGCCATGGAAATCAGGGATGGCTTTCCAAGGGCTGGGAGAGCTGCTTGCATTAGAGCTGGCAAACCCCACCAAAGCCCTGCTCTCTCCTCTCCCCCAGCCCTGCCCAAGCTCAGAGTGTGACAGGAAATTTGGGATATCACATCAGCTCCCCGTCCTCGGCTGATTTTTCCGCTGGTTTATTCCCCTTCCTTAAGGAATATTTTTAACCAGCGCAGGCTGCTTGTCACAACGTCTCCTTTAACCAGCCACAAATCCCATTCCCTCTCCCCCTCCCCACCACCTCTGACTGACAACACATTATCATCCACATCTCTGAGAGGTGCTGAACCGAATTTTCATTATCCCCAATGTCAGGATTGGTTTCTGTCACTGCCGAGCACAGCTGGCTCCCTCCGGCAGCCCTTCGGTGAATCCAAATGGAACAAGGCACCTACAAATAACTGCATTTTCCTTGGACCTGGCCTTACATTGTGCCCTTGTCATATCAGATCTCGTCTGCCTCTGCTGCTGTTTCTTGGCGTCAAAATCTTAATTAGCAGAGTTTCACGTTGGTTTCCTTTAATTACTTAAAACCTTATGGTAAGGAATTTTTCAGGCTTGGGTGGAGAAGAGATGAGCAGCAGAGTGGTGAGTAACACAAACCCATCCCCCAAATTTGAATTTGCATCAGAGGGCTGTGCAGGGCTTTCCATATATCACTTGTCCAGCAAGAAAAAAAAATCCCTGGAGCTTCTAAAAATGATCCACTATAATTAATTGTGTTGTTATAGCAGAGCTTTGTTTCATTTGGCATCCTTTGCCAGAGGTGAGCAACCCAGAATCCCAGAATGGTTTGGGTTGGAAAGGACCTTAAAGCCCATCCAGTGCCAACCCCTGCCATGGGCAGGGACACCTCTCACCATCCCAGGCTGCTCCAAGCCTCATCCAAGCTGGCCTTGGACATTCCAGGGTGTGGAAGTGCTCTCCACTTCCAGCTACACTACTGGTCAGATTTTAGATATCTGAGTGCTGTATATTTAAAATCCATGAGAGCCTCTTGCATGAGACTTTTAGTTCATGCAATGTTCTGCTACTCCCAACTATGCAAAGTTCTGGATTTACAATTGCCTCTGAAAAACTGAAACTTCACAGAGTCCCAGAATGGTTTGGTTGGAAAGGACCTTAAAGATCATCTCTTTCAATCCCCCTGCTGCTTCAAACTTAAGTGGTTAAGAAAACAGAAGCAAGGGGAACTTATATATTTTTTTTTTTTAAGTGGGAAGAAGTGCACTGCATCCCTGGAATGGTCTGGACAGAAAGTGCTTATGTAACTTCAGAAAGAACTATTAAATTTTCGCTGCTTCAGTTCAGCACAAAAAATGGGTCCAGATAGTTGGGAAAATTCAGCTTTGGGGCACAAATTCCATTTTTCGTTCTATTAAAGACTCTCTGTGAAGTCTGGTGACTTTTTTCTCCCTTCTTTGTACAAAAAGCCCTATCCCAAATTCCAGTGCCAGCAGAGCACAAACTCATCCACAAAATGCCAAAGCAGGAGGATCAGAGACAGAACTTTTAATAAAAACCCCAAAACAAATGAAAATTAAAAAAACCAACAGCATGACAACAATCCAAGAATATTTTCCATCCTTTAATGTACCACAAGTATTTGTAGGAATGATTCCTGGAGGAAGAGCACATGGAGCATCCCCTGCCATGCAGGGCAGCTGCTGTTTGGCTATAAATCAATACCTTCAATAATCAATAGAAACCACTGGGATCTAACATGAGACCCAGTGGTGACTCTGGAATTCTGACCCTATTCCTGCTCCCATCATCCTTCTCTGGAAATTCCAAATCCCACAGCTACATTCCCAATAAAATCCTGCTCCACAAAGCCACAGAGAAGCTGAATTATTGCAGAATAATATTGCAGAATTTCCCCCCTTGAGCTTCCAAGGGGAAAAGAAGCAAAAAGCCTAAATTTTCAGAGGTGCAGAGGAGGTTTGAGTCCATTCACTTCCTTGGGAAGCACAGCAGCTCTGGAGAATTCCCATTCCACACTCAGCACTAGCCCAGCTGCAGGACAGGGCAGGGCTGACACGGCTGTGACCCAGAGAAGGAGGAGCCAAATGCTTTTCCAAGCTCCTCAGCCACCTCCAGGCTCCTTGGATTTTCACAGAGCATAAAAATGTCTGTTCTCATTCCTGCTGAGAAACTGAGCTGAGGCCACGGCTCCTGGGAGTGAGATCCAGGGCTGGGAATTCCATAGGGACACAGAGCTTGGGAATGACACCCCATGGATCCTGGAGGATCCTATAACCAACTCCTCTGAGAGAGTGGCACCTGCTTGGAATTACCAACCAAAACCAACCTAAACAGAGGATCAAATTCCTAAATGTTTCCCTTTGAGTAGAAATCTGTTCTGGTAGCCAAGGGCAAAAACCGTAAGAGGGGCAAGTGATGAAGTGGCAGCTGGGATTCTGTGCCAGTCAGAGAATCCTGGAATGGTTTGGGTGGGAAGAGACCTTAAAGCGCATCCAGTGCCACTCCTGCCATGGGCAGAGACATCTCCCACTGTCCCAGGCTGCTCCAAGCCCCATCCAGCCTGGCCTTGGACACTTGCAGGGATCCAGGGACAGCCACAGCTGCTCTGGGAATTCCATCCCAGCCCCTCCCCACCCTCCCAGCCAGGAATTCCTTCCCAACATCCCATCCAGCCCTGCCCTCTGGCACTGGGAAGCCATTCCCTGCCTCCTGTCCCTCCATGCCTTGTCCCCAGTCCCTCTCCAGCTCTCCTGGAGCCCCTTTAGGCCCTGGCAGGGGCTCTGAGCTCTCCCTGGAGCCTTCTCTTCTCCAGGTGAGCACCCCCAGCTCTCCCAGACTGTACCAGTCCAGAAGGAAATCTTTCACTTATGTACTTGTCCCCACCTTTATTTTAATGACAGCTGTCAGAGAACTCGTGTGTCCAACTTCAAGGGAAAAACACAAGGCCAAAGTCTTTCTCCTGCAATTTCAGTGGAATAAGACAGAAGAATTCCAGCTCTCAATCACTTGCAGCAGGTCCCTTCCTCCCACTGAGGGATAATGTGAGCCTCGTGCTCTGCACTATTTCAGTCCAAATCAAAGGGGTTAATGACAAAGCATCACTCTGATCTTCACACATTTTTAAGGCTATTTAAATTAAATTCTTATTTCAAAAAAGTTAGTGTGAGCCAAACTTTTATAAATTCCTTTCTTTTCATGCATATGTTTCTTTGAAGATCTTTTCAGGAAAAAAGATTCCCTAACAAGTCACCCTCCCCCTGCTGCCACTGAAAAATCATCCCTGTGGATAAGGCTGTTGGGAACAGAAACTGTGCAGCCTTCACAGAAGACAGAGTGTCACATGCCTGCTTTCCACGAACCTGATTGAACAATTAAATTGTATTTCTCTTTAAAAGGGATAAAAAAAAAAAAATATAGATATATAAAAAAAATAAAAATCCAAATGCAGATCTTGCTGTGGTCTGGGATTCAGGAAGATTAATGAGCTACCTAAAAGGGAGCAGCAGCTCATAATAGAGACAGAGGTTACTGCATTTTTAACATGAAGTTCAAAGGGAAACTTTTCTTGATGGTTCAACTGCAAAGAATCTCAGCAAAGTCATCTCATCTATTGTCCCCACTGACTCCCCACACTGACTTTGTGTCACCTATTGCATCATGTCCAGGCTCTTCCAATTGAGCTGCAAAGGGCTGCAGGATCTTGGCCCTCTCCACACTAATTCCTGGTTTTGTCCTTTTCTTCTGTGTCAGCTCCTGGCCTTTGTCCTTCCCCACCCTGTGCTCCCTCAGCATCCTCCTCTCCTGAAAACGCTCCCAGTGTCCTGCTCATCCCAAATGCTGCCCCAAGATTTGTCTTGTATCCAAAAGGAATCACTCTTCCATGAAATCTGGCTCTGAACGAGCTACAAACCCAGGGCAGGAACTCCTTAAACTCAAACCCTCAGTGCAGCAGCAATAACCACAAAAATCCCCAAATCTCAGCCACGAGTTACCTGGAGCAGGACACGGATATGGAGAGAGTCAATTCTGTTTTTTCCTTGTTTTTAAAGCCACGTGGACAACTGAGAAGGACAGAAGGCAACAAGACTCATCCCAAATTCTGGAGCAAGTGCTGCAGGCTCCCCGATGGCCCCAAAAAGCTCCAAATTCTCAACAGCTGCAAAATTTTTGGCTTTGAGCCCACATTTGTCCCACACAGATTGTAACAAAGACCTCATAACCGTGGAGAAATAACTACTTAAATCCTCCTGGAACAAAACCTGATAATGGGATGGAACAGCTTAACAAGGTCCCACTGACCCAGGTGACTTCTCTCAGCCAGTGCTGGGCCTGTGACACTTTTGAAGGTGAGAACCTGAATCCCAAAAGGCAGAAGGGCTGTGAGCTCCACACCTCCCAAGTGTGTGTGGAAGGTGAGATCCCAATTTCACTGACAGGTACCTCCACCTCCCTTCATTCCCACACGCTGTGGGATCAGGGTGTGGGAAGCTGTCACCCTCAGCACGTTGGGAGCTCAGGTTCTTCCTTCTCAGTCCACCCAAAAGGATCTCAGAATTCACCACAGAACCATTGATTATCAAGGCTGAGATCACCTCTGCAGTCATTCAAGTGAATCCATCTGCCACAAGGAGAATCTCTGCCTCTCAAGGCTTTTTTTCACACCCTTGTGGGTTTAAGTTGTCGCTGAAGACAGGCAATGGAAGGAGGAAGGGAACACAAAGTCATCCAAAAATTCTCTTGCAAATTATAGAACATTCTCAATTAAAAGCCAGCTGAAAATTATCATGGACAAGAGTTCCAGGAGAAACTCTCCCCTTGGTCATTGCTGTGGTATCTGAAGAGCATAAATAATTTTTTGGTTATGATTAGCCTGGGAAGAAACTGGAATAGATAATACAAAGGAATTTAGTCCTGCTGTACATGATCATGACAGTCTTAGGATATTCCCTGGATTCTGCTGCCAAACCCAACCATTGGATCATCCAGGAAAAACAGGTGAAATGATGCCATGCTTGGAGCAGGGCACACTTCCCTGGGCACACACAGCACTTGCCATGGGCAACATAAACCAGCAAAAGCAGCCCAAGCCCCCAAATTCACCATCTGCAAACACTCTGCAGTTCCTCCAGCATACAAAACACAACCAATTGGTCACTTTAGTCCATCCAGCTTCAAATTTGAGCTGCCTGAGCTCAGCTCCCAAAGCAATGCAGGGTAAGTACCACAGTAAGGAAATAAATTGCAGATAAATATCTAAGGTAGCTCCAGTGTCCAAACCTTGTGCTGTTTGTATTTCACCCATTGTTTTAAGAATATTTTTAAGACCTCGAGCTCCAGCTGAAAATGATGAGAGAATAAAGAGAAACCCTTCACAACCTCATAATAAAAAAGAGCTTAAAACCTGGAGAGGTTTAGAGCAGAGATCAATACCTGACAGAGGCTGGACAGGATATTCCAGCTCCTGCAGGAGGCAATTACCCAATTACCACAGCATCCCTTTCCTTACCTTGGAGCTCCCCACTCCTGCTGTACAGCTCCCTCCTCTGCTCCCTCAGGTAGGCACTCATGCTGATGGCATGGGATGAGGATTCAAACCTGGAATTCAAAGGAATTAAATAAATCCAGCTCTGGAAGCATCTTTTTTGTCAGCACCGCTCAGCTTTTAACCATATAAAATGAAAATATTCTCCTGGAAATTAGACACCAGTCAGTTATTGAGTATTTATTGTATTGGCTTCAATAGTCCACAAGGACCAACCCAAATATTTTCCAACTATTTCTGCCCCATCAACAGGATTTTTGGTACTTAGAGTAAAAGGCCCCAGACTGGGCCCTGCTGAGACACCTCAGTGACTCAGGACAGCTCAATGTCCCTGTGGCCACCACCATGGCCAAGGGCCTCCTGCCCAACCTGCCTGAGCTCAGCTGGGAATGCTCTCCATGGCTGCTGCTCCAGGAAAACACTTCCCAAAAAAAATGCCTGCATGGGTTCTGAGGGCCAGGGAGAAGGGAGCTCCTTCTGGTGGAGACAAAGCACCTTCAAACAGCCCCAGTGGGCCCCAGACTTGGAAAGGAAACTTCTGTCACAAGAAGGCCTCGAGATGCTGATGCTTTGCTCATCATTCCCTCATTCCCTCCCCAATCCAGCAGTTAAGGAGGATGGAATCAGCCTCAGAGGGACACTAGGAACACAGACACCACACCACAGACAAGGGGAAAGCATATCACAGCTTTGCTGGGCTCCAGTGTTGAGGTTATTACTATTAATGAGGCTTTTCTGCTTTAATTTGGACTGGGAGGGTTGGTATTATTGCAACTGAACTAATAACGATTTATCAAAATACAACAAACCCTTCAGCCTTTAATTAAATGAGCTGTAAATTCTTGGCTCTGCGTTCACCACGTGCTCCCTTCTGGCCCCAGTGAGACAATGAGTGCAGCATTATCCCACAGGTCTTTCCAAACCCACATCTCCTCCCTTCTTTTCCACAACCATCCCATTTTTATCTCCTATTTCCCTTCCTCTGCCACCTCCTCGAGCTGCTCTTCCCCACATTCCTATTCCCACTTAACTCCTCTCCCCTTGTAACTCCTTTCCCAACACTGATGCTCCCACAAAGCTTTCAAAATATTTTTATTTAGAATTACAGAGAATTACAGCCAAGTCTGGGACTGTTTTATTGGGTGTTCAACATTTGCTTGTACAATTCACTCCTGTCCTATTTCCCAATTTCCATCTTGGAAATCTGAGCTGGCAACCTGAGCATGCTTTTGGCTACTTTTGGGAAGAGAAGAAAACCAGGTTCATGGTGGAATTAATTATCCAAATTCCCAAATTACCTTTCAACTGAAGTTTTCTTTTTCAAGCCAACATTGCAATGAAATAAATATTTAATTTTTTTTTTTTAATATACCCATTTTAAAGATAAGGAAATAAGAGTTCAAAGTCTATTCTAAATACCAGCTACTGATTTCTAGAGAGCAGGACACACTATTCCTAGAAGACACGACTAGAAGAGATATTTAATATTAATTAAATGAGCTCACAGCTACCACAGGACACAGCAGCAACACCTGCATCCCCCTGGGAGCAAAACACGAGGTGGAGCCCTGCCCTAAGAGACTCCTGAGGAATTAAATGCAGATATTGTGGTGACAAGAGCAAAGCTCCTCTGATTTGGACAGAGCTAATGGAAAGGGAGGGAAAAGAGCCTGGCACGGAAAGCACTGAAGATGGGAGGGGAGACAAGAATAACACTCCATCAAACACGTACAAGCCTCAGTGGGCTGAGAAATTCCATTTCAAGGGAGATTTCCATAGATATGGTGACAGCTGACAGCAGCCAGATAACCAAAGAAGAGATCCCAATAAGTGCTGCTGTCACTGCGGTGATGGCACTGCTCGCTGACAGCGCCAGGAGTGGTGAGAGATGCTGCTCCCACCTTCCCTGAAACAATTACAGCCACCTCCTCTCTGCTCACAAACTCTCCCAGCCTTAGCCTGCTCCAGGTGAACCAGAGCATCCTCACTCCTCAAACTTAAATCCCAAACTTAGTCCTCAAACCCCAAACTTGGGTCCTTGTATACCTGGGAACAGACATGGGACAAGCAGCCTGATTTTGCTCCAATCTGCAATTCAGAATAAATTCAAAGTATAATTCTCAGCCCAAAACAGCCATGGGAGAGTTAAAGAAAAGGGTGGGGGGTAATAATCATGGTTTGACAGGGGAAGGAGGCAACACTTAACCTCTAATAACAGGAGGTGACAGGAGAGCTCATCCTGGGAGAGCCAAGGCAGTGTGGAAGACTTGGATTTCTAACTGGGATCTTGGGCAGTGGCACAGGACATCCAATGGGAGCACCTCTGCCAAAGCAGCAGCACGTTTTGCTCCTCCCCAAAATGCTCAAGAGGCCAAAGAGAATGGCTAGCAGACGTAGGCAGTGCAAGAGAATTCCAGCACAGCTCCCCCAAACCCAGGTGTGAATCTCCTCTCCCACCAGCATTGCTCAGCAACTCCTCGCTCCTTATCCCTGCACAAATTTCCTCTCCCAAATCCTTCCCTTGGCCACCCAGCCTCTCTCATCCTCTCTTTTACACTCTCCTCCCAACCACTTAATTCTTTGCAGCCTGACCACTGAATTAAAGGAGTTAGTGACAGGATTAAGTGCTTAGTCCATGCAGTAATTACACAGTTATCTTAATTCCCTTTGTCCAGTGCCCTTTATCGCTCCCTCTAACAGCTCCTGAATTTACCATGGACAAAGAGAGGCATAATGGATCACTCCATGCTTTGCAGCAGCTCCTGTAATGGGATTCCCAGTCCTGGAATGAGCCCTGAGAAGAGCTCAGCTCTAAAACCCAGCACTGAAACCGTAACAGATCTTCAGCTCGGGGCATTAAATCCCCATCCCGTGACTTCCACACCTCTCACACCGTGAAACTGCGATTACCAGCAGCACCTGAGGGACCAAAGGCAGCTTAAAAACCCCAGCACTTACTTAAAGAGAGGGTTTTTGGGTCTCTGGGGTTTCTTCTTGGCGAAGAAGGCGGCGAATTCTCGGCCGGAGCTGGCGTAGCTGAGCTGGGCTGAGGGCTCCGAGGCCGTGCGTGTGTTCTTCATGTCCAGGTACTCTGTCAGCAGCATCTGGGGCAAGGAAGGAAGGAAGAGAGCTCAGCAGCTGGGATAAAGCAGCATTAGGATGTCCCTGGAATGCCTGGCAGTTTTAGGTTCTCTGTAGGAAAAACTGATAAAACTCACAAAAGTTTTAATTGACAGGAACGCTGCTTTATTTAAAAAAAAAAAAGGGATGCTGAGGATTGGCTCTAATTTGTTAAAAGATTTTATATTCCTTAGAATCCCAGAGTGGTGTGGGTTGGGAGGGATCTTCCAAGATCATCCAGTCCCACACCTTGCCACGAGCACCAGACCAGGTTGCTCCAAGCCCTCTCCAACTTGGCCTTGGACATTTCCAGGGATGGGGTTTTGACCAACTCAATCTGCTCTGAGCCCCTGATGGTCCCAAAAGGAGCTTGCAAAAACTTCCCAGCAGTGATTCCATCCATGGCAGCCACGGGGAGAGGGTGGCTGAGCTTTATACACTGATTAGAAACATAATTAATGCTCTTAAAAACAGAAATGCCTCAGTTTATAAATGCATTTATGTGCTTAAATATTTCCTACATATTTATACGGAGAATTAGGAAACATCCATGTGTGTGCTGGGGGTCATTTATGATGGAAAATACCCTGGGAAAGCCAGAAAATTGTCCCTTAATAGCTCCCAACCCAAACAGGCTTCTTTCATCACTGAAAATGTGAATTCCCACAGCTGCCAGTGGAGTTTAGGGTTGATTTTCCAATCCCAAATCACTCAGTGAGGGGCTGGGGGGTCCCTGTGAAACCCTTGCAGCCCAATATTTGATGCTGTTTAAGGTGCAGAAGTAAAACCAGACTCCAAGTGACTCCATTTGAATTTCCTTGCGTCTGAAGATGAAAAGAAAGCCCTCAAAAATGAACTTTTGTCAGTGTATTCCAAAAGTCTGTTTATTTTCAGGAATTTTTCCCTACCCCCCGAGGCTGTTGGGAATGGGTTCCATGTGAATAATTAGCCAGTCAAAGCCCATCAAAGAGAGTTGGATGTAATGAAAAGAATTCATCACTCCTGTGCTGCCTAGGTTGAAACAAATGACACAGGAATAAATAGTCAAGCAAATGGAATCATGCCCCTGATTAGAAACAATTTGGGACGGCTTGGAAAAAAACCAGAATAATACAAACACACAGAAAATCCAATTCCTAGACCGTCTCAATTAAAACCTTACCTGAGCACAGGCTTTGAAAATTCATGTTTATTGGTAAAAATAATCACTGTGCTAATTTTTGACACTAATTTACCCAACCCGTTTGTATTCACCTATTTGCATTTCATCTCCTCCACTTAAATTAACAACCTGAAAATGGCCACAAAAATCTAATTAAACCCTCAAACTTAATCAAGTTGAGAAAAACATTAAGCAATTTGTTCTTCTTGCAATGGATGAAGCCTATTTGTGATGGATTCCACGATTCTGGTGTCACTTTATATCCAGGAGCAGGGAATATGAAATGTGAAATTCAGGATTACAGTAAGCCAAGAGAAGGTTGGGTTGGGAGCAGAATGAATTCTCCCTGTGGGTAACAGGTGAAACAGAGAACCAGGAGAGGAGTTTGATCTAAGATATTCAGAAAATGCCATAGATTGGGAAAAATGAGATAAAAATGTTGATTTATTGTTAATTTTCTTTATTAAACTATTTACTAGATAGGCACGGGAGGATGGTTGGATACAAGGCTCTGAAAAAGAAGATGTAAAAGCTGATTTTGATAATTATCCTCAAAATTCATCAAATTCCAGAATGGTTTGGATTGGAAAGGACCTTAATGCCCATGCAGTGCCACCTCTGCCATGGGCAGGGACACCTTCCACCATCCCAGGCTGCTCCAAGCCCCATCCAACCTGGCCTTGGACACTTCCAGGGATGTGGATACTTCTAAGAAGATGAAAACAGGGAAACAGAAATTGGGAGTTCATTTTTCAGTTAAAAAATTCAAGCGTAGCAGAAACTGGGCCAGGCAGATCAAAGCTCTTTCTGCTCCAGTGCCCTGAATTCAACAGTTCCACGAATTCCTCAGGATGAAGTAATTAACTGGAAACACAGCTGAGCACTGACAGGACACAGCTAAGGGGACAGGAGAGATCTCCAGAGAGAGGACTCAGGGAGAGCTCAGAGCCCCTGCCAGGGCCTAAAGGAGCTCCAGGAGAGCTGGAGAGGGACTGGGGACAAGGCATGGAGGGACAGGAGGCAGGGAATGGCTTCCCAGTGCCAGAGGGCAGGGATGGATGGGATGTTGGGAAGGAATTCCTGGCTGGGAGGGTGGGGAGGGGCTGGGATGGAATTCCCAGAGCAGCTGTGGCTGCCCCTGGATCCCTGGAAGTGTCCAAGGCCAGGCTGGATGGGGCTTGGAGCAGCCTGGGACAGTGGGAGGTGTCTCTGCCCCTGGCAGGGGTGGCACTGGATGAGATTTAAGGTCCCTTCCAAATCCATTCCATGATTCAACACAGCACATTTGGCTTACAGCTCCAGCATGAAGATTAAAACCCTTCTAATTTTTCAGCAAAATTAACACATGGGCCAGGCTGAAAAACCTCAGCTTGCCTCCAAAACCAGCCTCAAGTTGTCCTTTCTCACTGGACTGAGAGATTCCTGGGCTTCCCCCAGTGTCACTGGCCTCAATTTATTCCCTGTGTCTGGACAGCCCCACTTTTCCACTGTGTTCTGCTCTCATCATCCTCGTGGAGGATTTTAATAAATCTCACATTTCACTGTTCAAAGTCATGCTCTGGCCCTGTACTTATCAAAAACCACAGCAAGACAGAACCTGAAAATCCACTTTAAAGGCAAGAAAACCCCAGATATTAAAAATATCCACTTAAAAGGCAAGAAAAACCAGGCCCTTCCTGCCTGCGTAAGCGAAAGGAGCTTTCCTGAAGCAGCCAAGTAAGGGATTTCCTGATTTGGTCCCACAACACCTGATTAGGAGTTGCTGAGGCATCAATCAAAAACCTCGTTAGACATTAATCACGTGGCTGCACAGCAAGATTTATGGGGGACTGTAAAGTTTGCAGCATCCCATTCATCTGGAACAAGGACTTGGACTTGGTGCTCCGTGGCTGAATCCTGCCATCCGTGGGCTGTGTTTACATCCCTCACACAAATAAAGTCGTCCATAAAGCAGGAGAACAAAGCACACCACATCCAACTGCTCTTTGGGAATGAAAGGGAAGAGAAAGTGTTTTATGGAAAAAGCAATTTTTATGGATTTGGAGGAGTAATTAAATTCTGAGATTCCAAAAGGTCAGGGCAGTGTGTGAGGCCTGTCGGTCAGGCCGAGCTGGTGATGATCACTCTGCTCTGTCCTCCTGTGTTGGAACCCTAGAAGGTGAGAATTTTAAATTCTCTGTGCTGAAGGGCACTGATCCATGAGAAAACACCACATTTGATCTGAGGCCTTGGGATAGGCTTCCAAAATTGAGTGATGACATTAAAATCACACGTGTGTGGTTGGAATAGGTGTGGTGTCACAGAGTGAAAAGCTTGAGATGTAAGGTTTTGGAATATAGTAATACATATAATTATATATACACCAAGATGGAGGTTTTAGGGTCATGGCTAGATACTTCTTTTTCACTTTCTTCTTCCTTCTTCTTCATGGGTTTAGATGGTGCCTTACAATTGGATAAGAAAATCTGCACTGCTGAACTTAGGGGTTTAAATATTGGGTTAAAAATAATTTAGGTGGCAACTCATTATTGGACAAACTGTCCTTGAAAAATCTCTGCAGAGCCAGAGAAATGCCATTATAGCCTCATTCCACCTCACTGACAGAGCTCAGAGTTCCTAAGTGTGTAACTTAGATAACAACTAATAACCAACTGAGTCCAAACAACAACAAACCACATCTCCTGTGCTCCATCCCAGCTATGGGAAGTGAGGGTAAGGGGCTGGAAAAGAAGCTCACACCCCAACACTTCTGAACTGCAACCACGAGAACAAATCTGCTCCTGGGACACTCCAAAGCCACATCTTCCTTCCTTGGCTGTGCCCCAGGACAAGCTGGGTAAGTTTTTATGCCTAATCATGCCCAAGATGGAGCTGTGATCAAAGTGTGGGCAGTAAAACACACCTGGCCAGGCTGACAGATAAATTCATTCAATTTTTGTAGCTCTTGTGAGGTTTTAGATAGGAGGGCTGAGCTCTGGATTAATTCTATTCTATAAATTTAAAGCTTTAATTGGTATTTCCCACCCTCACAGACTCTGAATTCAGATGGAAGCTGCAGTGTGGACACTCTGCTCCATCACCAAACCAGTTTCAAACTCCACAAGTCAACCCTGATTTTCATCATCCTTCCTGTACTTGGAGGGTTCAGAAAATCCAAGGAAAACCAACGAATTCTTCAAGGGTGAGTGAGAAGCCCAGGTAATTACTGGCCTCTCCACCTCATATTGATTAGGGACAGTATCACAGATAGATAGATAGATAGAAGATTCTATTAATAAAGAATTAAGGAGGAATAATGGAATTCATGTCCAACAACACGGATTTCCAGAAGATGGCAAAGTCCTGGTTAAAGTATTCTTAGGATGGTGAAAAATTCAGCTTTAAATGAACAGAAAGAGATAAAGATTTCTGTCCACCAAGGATGTGATAAAATCAAAACACCAAAAGTCAGCAAAGAAATCCAGGCAGGCACAGGATAATGTTCAACTAGAAATGAGAAAATCACTGACACTGGATTTTACAAGCTCCCAGAAATCTCAATTCCTCTCTTTGTCCTCTGTATTCCAAGAGAAATACCAGCTTATTCCAACCTCCTTTTCTTTTGTTGGATGGAAACCTTCTCATTTTCAGTCTAAATTCAATCCATTTTCAGGTTTTCAAACAAAAGTCATTAGAAGCTGAATCAGTGAAAGCACATGGAAGTGTTTTTTCCCAGAGCAGCTGTGGCTGCTCCTGGATCCCTGGAAGTGTCCAAGGCCAGGCTGGATGGGACTTGGAGCAGCCTGGGATAGTGGAAGGTGCTGAGGTTGGAACTGGATGATTTTTAAGGTCCTTTCCTACCCAAACCATTCCATGATTCTTTAAGTGTGGCTGCAGCAAACCCTTTCTGGATTGAACTTTTCCTGGCTTGCATTCCTATGGAAAATTACTACAGGAGGTTTATAAATTATAATGTTTGGGGAGAAAATGTTAAGTAATAAAGGGAACACAGAAAATCATGTCTCCTGTTAATGCTTTTTATTGCTGTTTTCAATAATATAATCAATGTACTGTAAGGATTTCAATGTCAGCACAGGAAAATTTCTACTTCTACAGAAAAAAAAAGGAAGTCTTGATCTATGGGATTGTTGTGTTAAGTTCACTGTAGAAAATTTGGGGATATTAAAGATAATGGGTATTAATTAGCTCATTGGAAATGGCTGTAAAAAGCAGAGCTTTGGTCTCACATCTGGAATGCCAAATCAAACCCTGGCATAATAAATGAAGAAATCAGGGAAAAAGGAGTGGAAGGTGCACAAAAGAAGCCTGGAAATTATTAAAAGGCTGGAAAAACAGGAATTCCAGCAACAGCAGCCTCGTTAGCTGAGAGGAGAGCAGGCTCAGGGGTGACTGGAGCAGGACAGAAGGCACAGCACTGAGGAAATGCCTTCCCTGGGGAATTTCTGTTAAAAATCCAAAGGCTGCAATGTTGAAGCTGGACAGGCTGTGATGAAGGGTCAGGAACAAACTTCCAGAGCATCACTAACCAGGGATATCAAAGGTTACAATTTGCTGGCTGGCACTGACTCCTCATTCCCCCAGTCGGGACTGGAGGCCTTCCTAAAGCAGTGGGAATTAATTCCAGTGCCCTCAGTGGGAATTAATTCCAGGAAATCCCATAGCTTGTCTTACACAGGAGCCAGGTGAGAAGATCACAAGAGTTCTGTGTCATCTGGGGATCTCCTCAAAGCTGCTGCACCACTCACAGAATGATCTGGGGTTGGAAGGGACCTTAAAACTCATCCAGTGTCACCCCTGCCATGGGCAGGGACACCTCCCACCATCCTAGGCTGCTCCAACCTGGCCTTGGACACTTCCAGGGATCCAGGGACAGCCACAGCTCCTCTAGGAATTCTATTCCAAGGTCTTCCCACCCTTCTAGCCAAGAATTTCTTCCCAGTATCCCATCCATCCCTGCCCTCCTTCAGCTCAAAGCCATCCAGTGCCAGCTCTGAGGCTCCTGCATGAAGGAACCATGACCACTGGAACTTGGGACCTTCAGGGACCATTTCCAGTTGAGATAAGAAATAAACCCAGTTGCTGCTAAGGTGATGCCTTAAATGGCTCCCTAGAAACAGAGACTAGACAGGAATAAAGGAATGAAGGAGGGATTGATTTGAAAGGCCTTCAGAGGTCACACTCTGGACTCCAGAGGCTCCTGCCTCAGTGNTGTGTTTGGGGAATGGCTTTGTGGGAACTTCTCACCAGGCTTTGGCACTCCCAGAGAATGAAACTCCAGCTGAAGGCTCTGAGGGAAGTGCCAGAGGGAAAACCCCACAGAAGTGACCCTCAGGGAATCTGAGGACATCTCTGGCATTTTGGTGTCAGCACCAGCCACTGACAGCAAGATTTCTTTTCAGTTTAATGCTTTGGACCACTGGGCAGGGGGAGAAGCACTGTGGGCTCCTCCTGAGCTGTGCCAACCTCTGAGAAAGCTCTGGAATTCCATTTTAGCTGGACCAAGCAGGAGGAATCAGCAGCTGAGGACGGCAAAGCAGAAGAGAGATTTCCTAATGGGATTTTAACGAGGAAAGATAGTTAAAAACACACAACAGATTCCAATTATCCAACAACTCGGGGTTCAGTGGGATCTGCAAACTCTGAGGGAAGGCACAATGCTCCTGAGAGATGCTGATATTCAGCCACAGGATATTCCAGGGGCAAGGAGAGCAACTTCAAATGAATCCTGAAAGGAAAAAAAGCTGGGAATTCATGCTGGATGCTGGGAATTCACTGCTGTGACGTGAACACAGGAATGAGGCATCATTCTTGAGGACTGAATTGGGTTTGGAACCAGATGATCTTTCAGATCCTTTCCAACCCAAACTATTCTGTGATTCCAAGCTCTGGAGACAGGATAACTGCTCACAAACTGCCAGAACCAGGCAAGAAAAGCTTGGTAAGGCAGCAGTCTGTGGCTAATTATCCAGTAATTTGCTGTATCAAAAGTCTTGATAATTAAAATGCTGCAGGAATTGTGTCATTTCAATAAAAAAAAAAAGAGGAACAGTTAATTGAATTCTAAGAGCTCTGAGCTTCCTGTGTCAGTTTTAGCACATGGAGAATGTGGGCTGAGCACACACCTGGCAAACACACCAAAGGGGGAAGCAATAAGAGAAGTCTGACAGAACAAAACCTGAATTTTAGGGACTGTGAACACCCTTTAGTGCTCAACCTGCTTTATCTAATTTTCTTGTTGCTCCTCCAATTCATTTAACTTAAACATAATAATAGAATCCCTTCCAGAATTAATTCTTTCAAGGCACCTCACAATTCCATTACCGGACAAGAAGAATTCCTTTTGTTTCTTATTTTTGGGAAAGAGTAAAAAAATCCCCCCTGAACTCTGCAGATAATTCTAGCAGTGCTCCCCTCATTATCAATGCAAATTGTGAATTATTGCTGACCTGGGAATGTTCATCTCCCTCTAGGGAGGGAGGAAGGGAAGGAACAAACCTCAAAACTACTTGAAAAGCACCAATTCCACCCAAAGTGCCACAGCAGCTCCCACAGCTCCCAAGGAAGGGAACCTGGCTCAGTAACAAGTGCCCAGTGTAAGGATTTAAATGGAGGTGGTTTTTCTTGCCTTTTAAGTGGATGTTTTTAATATCTGGGTTTTTCTTGCCTTTAAAGTGGATTTTCAGGTTCTGTCTTGCTGTGGTTTTTGATAAGTACAGGGCCAGAGCACGACTTTGAACACTGAAATGTGAGATTTATTAAAATCCTCCACAAGGATGATGAGAGCAGAACAAGTGGAAAAGTGGGGCTGTCCAGACACAGGGAATAAATTGAGGCCAGTGACACTGGGGGAAGCCCAGGAATCTCTCAGTCCAGTGAGAAAGGACAACTTGAGGCTGGTTTTGGAGGCAAGCTGAGGTTTTTCAGCCTGGCCCGTGTGTTAATTTTGCTGAAAAATTAGAAGGGTTTTAATCTTTATGCTGGAGCTCTAAGGCAAATGTGCTGTGTTGAATCATGGAATGGATTTGGAAGGGACCTTAAATCTCCTCCAGTGCCACCCCTGCCATACCTCCCACTGTCCCAGGCTGCTCCAAGCCCCAATGTCCAACCTGGTCTCTAAAAATGGGAACAAGATCTGAGCTGTCATTTTTTTTCCCCATATCTTCCCCAGTAGTCCTGCTGGTTTATTTATTTATTTTAATAAAAGAGAAACAAACCCTGATGACAAATTTATTTAAGCTACCAGTAGTCCATTTGACTAACTGGGTCATAAAACAAAGGGACAGCATTTATTTTTCTCCAGGCACCTCAGCTGTTCTGCAAACACAGATTA
Organism: Vireo altiloquus; assembly: GCA_013396875.1. NCBI lineage: Eukaryota > Metazoa > Chordata > Aves > Passeriformes > Vireonidae > Vireo > Vireo altiloquus. The sequence goes on from VZRF01012375.1 coordinate 308,532, forward strand.
CAGTGGCAGAAACCATCCGAGTAACAAGGCCACTTCCTCATTTTGGTATCAGGTTCTTGGCACCCAAACAAAACACAAAGCAAATAAAAGAAAAGAAATGCTTTTGGAATTTTTGACAAGTGAACCCAGTCAGCTTCAGGGTGGTAGCTTGTAATTGCTCTGACTTTGAAGACCAAATAAAACCAGCTTTGTGTGTGTAAACGTGTGTTTTTACATATTTCATCTGCACATACATTCACACACAAGGAGGGGAGATTTAGATGGGATATTAGGAAGAAATTCCTAAATGTGAGGGTGGGGAGGACCTGGAATAGGATTCCCAGAGAAGCTGTGGCTGCCCCTGGATCCCTGGAAGTGTCCAAGGCCAGGCTGGATGGGGCTTGGAGCAGCCTGGGACAGTAGGAGGTGTCCCTGCCCATGGTAGGGGATGGAATAAGATGATTTTTAAAGCCCTTCCTAACCCAAACCATTCCATGGTCCTCCAATCCCATTCCATGTATCTCTTTAGCACGTGGCCCTTCTGACATGAGTGATAAGTTGGTCAAACAAATACTGTCCAGGAATGAGGCAAATGCACCCTAAAATGGACTAAAACAATGAAGTTGATCAGAAAGGTGTAATTACCACCTGCTTCATAAAATAAAGCACTTCCCTGAAGGATTCAATCCCCCTCTCAGTTCGACTGGACATCCTTTTGTTCATGCAGCACATAAAAAGGTCAAGGAGCAGGGTAAGAGTTGAGCAGGTAATTGAGTGCAGATTTCTGCTCTGCAATTATAATTTAGCAAAGCTTCAGTGGCTCTGCACAATTTGGAGGTGGGAAGAATACAGGGAGAAATTTATAGTTCTAACTGAAGTGAAGCTAAACATTTTTAAATCACAAAGAAAGGGATACCTCCACTCATGTTTAGTGCCTCTTTTTCAGAGCATGCTCTCAGGGAAGAATCCTAATGGGCAGCAAAACCAGGGCTGGGCTGAACCCACCTGAGCTGAGCTTCTGCAGCTCAAACTGCCACATAAAATCCAGCAGAGAGAGGGGCAGAAATTAAAAAAAAAGGCAGCATGTTGCTTAAATACCAACCATGTTCACTGCTGGGTAATACAGAACACTTTGTGCATTCCATGCTTCCAACTAATTGCTTAAGACACCCTGCTCCAGTGTGGATGGCAACAGTACTGTGCCCTCAGTCTTCATTAAATGCCAGCTCTCGATAACAGACTCCACAAGGGCTTTAATTGCATTTAGTGGCAGCTTCTGAACTTTAAAAGTTGTTAATCAGATTTCTATGTAAATGGAATGACGAGTAAAGGTTAAGTACAGGTTTCTGAAATTTCAGCGGCTGAAGACGCATTGCCCTTAACAGGAAAGAGAAACTACCAACCTTGACAGGAACTAAACATCTTAATTAAATACTCACAAGTACAGTACTTATTTCGGCGTGAAGTTCTATTTTCAAATGTCAAACTTAATCAGGCACTCGACAAAAACATGTGAGATCCCTCCAGCACACGGGAACAAAAATACCTGGGGATCCTTCCCTCAGGAAACACCTGCACACCTCCTCAGCTCCCCAGCTCCGAGCTGCTCGTCCTAAACACCAGGAATTAAAGTTTTATGGCTCTGAAGCTGCAGGATTCCAGGGGAGAAATAGGATCTAACATTTGTCAGCGTGTCAGCTCTCCCTGCAAGCTCCATTTATCCCTGGAACAAGCCTCACGCTGCCAAACAAACATAAGGGTCCTCATAAATCTGACTCGCAGAGATTTATGCCCCTCGAGGGCACGGCCCATCAATTAGAACCAGTCAAAAGTACACAAACTTCTTCAGCAGGAGGAAATTTAGTGTGTCTGCAGCGTGCTTTGGTGCCAAAGACTCCTGAGAGCAGCCAGAGTGCTGCTTGCTGCTCCTGAGCTCCAGCCCCAGGCCACCCACGGCGCTCCCAGTGACCAGTTCAAGCCCTGGGCTGCCTCCCTCGTGCTGCTAATTAATTGGATTTGCACGTTTATAACCTACAGACCTGCTACAACCAATATAAAAACTGAGTATGTCACTCAGCCAGAAACCCAAGGCCTATTTTAAACCTGAGTTTAGGTTATTCTCATCAAGCAGGAGGATTCCAGTCTCTGATTTCACCTCACTCACAGGGATATGTGGATTTTGTTATCGGTGAGTGCATCCTGTCCAGCAGCCCTGTGGGATCTATCAAGGATGCTTTATGCCCAAACATTCTAAAATAAGTATTTTATTCAAATCCTAATGTGAGGGAAGAGCAGCTGCACCTGGGATTAGCTCAGAGGCTGAGCAAGGGATTTGAGGAGCAGAGACTTTTGCCTTGGAATAGCAAATAGTGAGAAAAGAGTATAAATAGGGAGTGTAAACAGAGAGAAAATAGAAAGAAATGGTGTAAGGACAATGAAAGTTAATTAAAGTGAGTAAGAAACCTACAGAGCCACCAGTTGCTTCTTCTTCCTCCAGATCAATTAAAAACGTCATCAGAGTGACTTGAAAAAAGGAGGATGAGCAAGGAAACTTCCACCCCAGGAAACTTCCACCCACCTCTTTGTAATCTGCTGCTGTAACAGGAGACATCACTCAAAAAGTGATTTACAAACCAGCGTGAAGGAGGAAAAGTGGAGTAAAAAAAAGGAGACCTGCTATAGTTAAAGTTGTTGCCTCATTATCTATAAAAGGCTTTTAAACAGATGTCACAGGAAGGGCTGTGATGCTGCACTTAAAAAATCCTACATTTTGTAAATTCCTATTTCATCTCTTGCATGTCAGAATTGACTTTTGGATCTCACCCTTTTCAGATTTAAGACCCTGGCACTCACCAGCTGCCTTTAACAAGCACCACACCAACACCAAATGCCTTCCTGACCCCTTTAAACCCACACTGGCATTTTCTAATTGACCAAAACCTCCAAAATCCAACCACATCTGAACTTAACAACTGCGGCCCAGAGGCAAAGCACCTAAAAGACAGACACGGCCCCAAAAATTAGTGGCATGAAGAGTTCCTACAAAAGAACAGCGAAATTCCAGGGCAGAAATGGAGGTTTCTGTACGAACGAGCCCAGTGCCACCAAGAGGTTGATGAAAGGCCATGTTCCCCTTTGACACCAACCCAGCAGCCACCATTTCAAGCCCAGCTTTAAGGCCACTGACGTCTTTGAAATGACAGCAGAACTACAGAACCTCTTTGTCAAACCTACAATACCCACGGTTTTATATTCATCCCCTTCCCGAACGGGTGGAAGTTGTAGCAGTGTTGGCAGCACTCTGGTTTTGGAGGCTTAAAAATCACATTTTAACAAGGGAAAGTGGCCCTGAGCTTGTTCCAGAAATACCTATTTCTGTAAGGCTTCAGGGTCTTTGATGTTCTTCCAAATTCTGTGATGCCAGAGGGGGGAGCTCACAGCATAGACAAGATTCCCATTTTCAGGCTTGGGGAAAAAAAAAAAAACCTAATAAAAATTTCCAGCTGTTTACAACTGCTGTGCATGAGGCATTCCAGCTTTTCAAAGCATCCATCAGGATTGCTCCCTTCTGCCTTTTATGCTGCTCTATAAAGGTGCAGCACCAAAATGCCACTGCTAAGCAGATTAGAATGTTTGTGAACATGTTCCATTCCAGCAGATCCCTGAGTGCCTTTCTGCATCAGGGAGCCTTTTCCTCCCCCTTTCATCAGCTTATCAAATGAAGCTAAACACTACCAGTTCCATCTAATGATACCAGGGGCCTTGTAATGGGATTAGGAAAAACACCTTCATTAGTTTCAAGGAGGAATGTGACCTTCAAGACACTTCTGATTCCTTTAAAGGGATGGAGTAGGAACAATGGAATTAATTCCTACAGAGGGACGAGGAATGGGCAGGGAGAAGCAAGAGGCTTTCAGTTCCCAGGTAAAGATTATCTTTCCTCCTCTATTAATGGTAGGAAAAAAAAAGCCAATTGATTATCAGAATGAAACTAGAACTGAGAAGGAAAAGGCAGAGCTGGGGGTGTTCCCCTGGAGAGGAGAAGGCTCCAGGGAGAGCTCAGAGCTCCTTGCAGGGCCTAAAGGGGCTCCAGGAGAGCTGGAGAGGGACTGGGGACAAGGGATGGAGGGACAGGAGGCAGGGAATGGCTTCCCAGTGCCAGAGGGCAGGGATGGATGGGATGTTGGGAATCTGGAATTCCTGGCTGGGAAGGTGGGGAGAGGCTGGGATGGAATTCCCAGAGAAGCTGTGGCTGCCCCACCTGAGCCTCCAGCTGGAAAGCCTCGAATCCTCCACTTAATTTCCAAAGCACCCCCAGCCCTGAGAACACTCTGTGCCCTGCTAGAACACATTGGCTTTGGCAAGTGTTCAAATCATTTTAGATGAAACTTCTCCAGCCAGACCTGCAGCCACCACTTTTGTTTACCCAGAAGAGTGTAAGTGCTGCTGGAATCACTCCGTGGCTCCCAATACCCAACCCAACCACGCACGTCATTGTTCCCTTCAGTAAAAGCAGTTCTTCAGATTGCCAAAAGGAAGTGTAAATGCAATAGCAACAGGAATCCACTTTAAAGCTAAAAGACTCACACACATACACAAAAAAAAAACCCCTCCACTTTGTGTTATTGCAGAATTTAAACTGTATTTCGGTGCTGCTGCTCAGAAAGAGCCACTCCTGAGCAGCACCCTGACATCTCCATCCTGCCTTTTACTGCAGATCAGCTCTGGCATTGTTTGAGATCTGGATTCATCCAGACTGTCCCCAACAGGAGTCCCAGAGCCTGGTCCTTCCTGCTGAAATTCCACCTTATCCTGAGGCTACTGCCACACAGTCAATTTTTAATGATGATATTCTTTGCTTGCACTGCAGTTACGCAAGAGAGGTGGGGACTGGTTTGGTTTGAAAATTGAAGGAAAAGAGGTAAAATGTGTCATGTCAGCAACTCGTCTGGGCCAGAGGGCTGGATATTTGAATTCAGGTTCCAACATCCATCCCTGAATATTCATTTTCTTGGTACATGGCACGGAGCAACAAAGACAGGGACAGGGATGGATAATTCCAAACAAAACTGGCCCTGCCTGGGACAGGAGCAGGAAAACAGTGCACGTGTGTAACACCTCAACCCTTCCAAAAGCCAGCACCACATCCTGCCCTGGCACCAAACCCCAGCTCCAGGTTCATTCAGAATTCCTTGCAATGTGTGTGCCACTGGCACGGGAATGCCACAGGGTGGAGCCAGGATAAAGCAGATGGCTGAGCATCCATTCCTGCACTCCACCAGTTTTCCAACCATTTAAGTGCTGCTTGCTCAGAAGAAAAGCTGCCACTACCACGGCAAATTCTGTCCTTCGAGATTCAACCACTCCCCCTGCACCAATTCCCTCCTGCTCCGAAATTTCAGCAGTTAAAAGTGCATTTATTTACTCAGGACGCTGCACAGACACCACCCATCAACTTCAAGCCACCACAATTAATTAAAAAAATCCCTTCTTCTATCCCTTGAAACTCAAAAATAAATCAAGAGGACTGTCAGGATATCAGTTTACATGTCCAGTTATGTCACGGTACATTTAACATATTTAAATATAACTTTAGTAAAAAAGCTAATTACTACATGGCTTCTAACCATGAACAAGAATTAGAAGAGACAAACCTACATTAACTTGTCTCCATTTTAGATAATTACTTGTGAGGTTTTTTAAGACATTTGTGACTCACAAGGGAGTCTGTGAATTTACTGTCTTCTACAATCTAATAATGTTGGCGGTGAGGAGAGTTACCTATTTATTGGTGTGTGACACCAATCCCTTCCCATGGATAAAAAAAAGCTGTTAGTTAGGAGTTCTCCCTCCCCCTCCCAGCAGCGACAGCTTCCAGCAAACAGAATTATTTCAAATAAAATAAAATTAAAACCAGTTTAAAAACTCCCACAGCAACAACCCATGGAAGCTGAGAGAGAAGGATGGAAGAAGTTCCATTACTCAGCTGGACACCAAGGCAGGGAGATTTGTCATTTTTATTTACAAGGGATAAAAGGAGGAGGCTTAGGAGAGACCACACAGGGTGGAACAAAGCTCCAGGCCCAGGAATCCAAAAGATCCAGAGTGCATCGTTAATATCACTGAGATCCAAATAAAAACAGCATTGAGAAGAGAAGGATCCAAGGAAGGGAGAAAAAGCTCAGGCCCACAGGTTGCAGGCAGACAAAGGAAAGGCAACAGGCACATTTTAAACACTCTGTGCACTTGAAATCCTGCAGACACACAAATCACTGTCAAGGATGAGCCAGCAGCTCCCAAGTGTTCCCTTATTCCCTTCCATTAGTCTGCTGCTGCTCCCCCCGATCCTATCAGTCAGAAATGGAGCACTAACATCCACCTTTATTTTCCAAAAGTTTAAATGCATTACAGCCCAAGTGTAAATAATTGATAAATCAAGGCAAGTAGGATGCTGGGGCTTGGCTGCAGTGAGGATGAAGCTTTTAAGAGGAGGAGGAGGAGGAGGAGGAAGGCTGCACATCCATATAGACACACACAATTCCCCTCTGCCAACAGGGAGTTCACAGGGAAACCACCCCCTTCCCTCCTCCTTCAGCCTCCCTTGATTTTAACATCAGTCCTTCAACCAAAAGCTCATTTTAATCCAATTTTTATGTCACTTGAGTTCTTACAAATAAGGAGACCACACAGGGAGCTGATGATTTTAATTCTGGCACTTAAATCACGAGTGTGAAGTTAAATGCAACACGTCCCTTCCCCCTCCCGTTAATTCCACATTTAATTGCCACCTTCTTCCCAATCCCAACCTGCAGGGCAGCCTTTGGAACTAAATCACATAGGAAAAGTTACACAGCTCTGACAACCCCGAGCTGCTGGATTGGCTCTCTGGTGTTTCATCCATCACTGAGGGTGTGGCAGGGTTATAATCCCTGGGATTTTCCAGGAATCACAGAAAAACTGGAAGAGACCTCAAGGAGATCACCCAGTCCAGTCCCAACACCTCTGAGGAATGCTGTCCTGTCTGAGAGATGTTTGGAAGTTTTTAAGGAAGGTACACAACCACAATAAACATCCCTAAATCACTCCCTGCTTATACACACTCTCCTTTGGGATAGACAGGAAAACTGGGAATGTTTCAGTGTCCCTGGCCAGTCTTAAATGCAGCACTTCCTATAGGATCACATCCTGGGAAACACAATTCCACTCCCCTTTGCAATTCTCTTGAGAGATTTGAAGCCAAAGTTTTGTCACCTACGAGTTGTTCCTTTGCAGCTCTGGGGTTTCTCCTAAATCCTTGATCACAGAATCCTGGAATCATTTAGGTTGGAAAAGACCTCTGAGATCATCAAGTCCAACCATCCACCAGCACCATGTCCACCACTAAACCACATCCTCAAGTGGTTTTTGGACACTTCCAGAGATGCTGATTCCACCACAGCCCCGGGCAGCTGTGCCTGTGACTTTAAAATCCTTTCCATGTAGGAATTTTCCCTGACACCCAACCCAAACCTCCCCTGGCCACCACTGCACCACTGGATTTCATAATATTTTCTTCAGATTTGTCCAACTTTTCAGCTCATATCGATTCCCTCAGACTTGACCTCATTTCTGCTACTACAGAGAGGGAGAGGATGGGGACAGCCTGTAATAAAATTCTCTGCCAGAGGAAACAAAACCCACAGAGAAGCATCTAAACCACACAGATTTGATTTATCTCCTTAAATCTGACATTTGTCAGGAGGAGCAGACAAGGAGTTTCATTCACTTCACCTGTAAATCTGCCCATAACAACTTGTGTGAAACACAGATTGTTGGAACATATTTCACGCCTGAACATTTCCCCACGTGCCTCCCCCAGTCCATTTCTAGTTGTAAGTTTTAAACCCATACAGAGACAGTAAAATGATGAAGAAATGGTGGAGTCACCATCCCTGGAAGTGTCCAAAAAACATGTGGATGTGGTGTTTAAGGGCATATTTTAGTGGTGACCATGGTGGTAGTGCTGGTTGATGGTGGGACTTGGTGATCTCCACGTTCTTTTCCAATCTTAACAATTCCATGGTTCCATGAACATGGATCTTGGCAGAGGGTCCTTCACCCTCAAGTCTGCACAAGACTGATCTGATGGTGACTAAACTGAATTTTTTGCTGTTTTGCTCTCAGTAGTCAGTTTGGAGAACCCCAAAATGGAAAATGACATTTAATTCACACTCTAAGATTTGATTCAAGCAGCAGCTCCTCCATTCAACTGCGGTCCCCAAAAACCTTCCCCCACCCATTCCCTGCCCCACAGCTGCACTGACAGCCTTTGTCCCATCCCTGGAAGTGTCCAAGGCCAGCTTGGATGGGGCTTGGAGCAGCCTGGGATGGTGGAAGGTGTCCCTGCCCATGAAAGGGATGGCACTGGATAGGCTTTAAGGTCCTTTCCAACCCAAACCATTCCATGATTCTGTGCTCTTGGAGCACAACCAGGAACTGCCACCTCCCCTTCCCACCCCACCCTTTATTTTATCATTCCTCCTCATCTGTTCTCTTCCTAAGGGAATCAAACCCAACTTTTCAGGCCTCTCTCCCCAGGGCAGAGTGTGTGCTACAAACACTCCTTGCCCCTCTCCTGATTCTTGTCCTGCAGTATCCTTGAGGGTGAGCCCAGACAATTCCTGGCAGACACCAGTGAGGCTGCCAGCATCCTTTCTATAAAATAATATCAAACTTCCTTGGATATCCATCCTTTACAGGCCCCACCACCCCTCAGCGTGGATCCCACTTTGCACATTCACAGCAGCTGCCACCTAAAAATGACATCCACTTTCCTGCCTTTGCCTCATTTTAGAACCAAGGGATCTCCACAAATAATTCTATTTTCCCCCTCAATACACACTTATTTAAATGATGCCTTAAATGGTTACTCAGAAACAGAGATTAGACAGGAGTAAAGGAAAAAAGGTGGTATTTTATTTGAAAGGCCTTCAGAGGTCACACTCTGGGCTCCAGAGGCTCCTGCCTCAGTGCATCCCAAAATGGACAATGACAGCTCCCGAGTTCTTCCCACTTTGATATCAACATCAATTGCCCAAGCAGAAGCCAGGCAAGGATGGAATTTGCCCAAGCTTGCTCCCCTCTCCCCAAGATGAAGGTTTGCAGTTCTTGGTCTGGGTGTCCTTGGAGAGCAAGTTAGAGAGGCTTTGTTACCTATCTTAGCATAGAGAACATCACTTAACAAGTTACAGGAAACTTCAGAGTTACACTGGGCACTGCAGGATTTGAAAAAATATAAAAGTTAAAACCTAAGGCATCATAAACACCTCACAGATTCATCAGTCCCTTCCTGTCCCAAATAACACAGAGGATTTTGTGACAGGCACCCAAATTTGCTGCCACCCTGCACAGCCCTTTCTGAAGCCCTGATCAGCACCACAAGAATCATCCCCAAACCAGAATTAGCTTCTCTTCTTTCCATTAGGATAATTCTCCATCGATTCTTAGTTCACATCTCCTGGTCAGCTTTTTTAATCAATTAAAAACAAAACAAAACTAACCTCCCAACAACCAACAAATTAACCCTGTTGCAAAGTTTTTTATCCATTTCAAGTTCTTGGAGTTATTAAATAAATAAATAAGCCTCACAAGAGCCAATTTTTCCACTACATAAATAATCTGCAGGCCCTTTTGTGCCTGTAAATAAAACATTTCTGCTTGTTCTCCAGTTCTCAGCTGGAGGCTTTAAGGAGAGGCTGCTGATCTTTCCTGGCTTCTCAGTGACTTCAGACTCCTCCTTCCCTAAAAAGTCTTCTGACATCATGCCTTGAAGCTTAAATTCATTTTTAAAGTTCTTTCCAAAGCCTCCAGCCCTGCCTTAGTGTGTTTTTACTATCAGAAGGGAAGAGTTTCTGGGTTGTTTCCTCGTCTGCACTCTCACAACTCCAGACTGGTTTCAAAGAAATCATTTCTCTTTCCCATAACGTTGATTTTTTTTTTTTTTTTAAAGCAAAAAATCTTGTGCAATTCAACAAACCCACGATGCCGTCTGCAGGTGTCTTGTTTTTAAAGGTCTAAAGATCCATCAAATAGATTTGATCCACAAAACCCACACCAGTCATCTTCACTTCCCTCCTACAGCCTCCTCCCCAAAATATCTCAGCTTATCAGCTTTTCTGGGGCTTGATTTCTACATTTGAAGTTATTTGTGCCAAATAAACACAGCTCCAACCTTGGCAGTGGCAAAGTTTGTCTGTTTGATGCTTTTCTTTCTCTTCAGGACCATTCCAAGACTGGACAATGGAAATCCAGCAGCCAATGAGGAGTTTTGCTTCCTTTGCCTGTTTAGGATTTTGGAATTTGGTTTTTGCTTCACCTCCTTTTCTGTCCTTTTCATTATTTGATGCTCAGCCTGCTCCTCCAGATGTTTAATCACAGAATATCCTCAGTGGGAAGGCACCCACCAGGATCATTCAGTCCAACTCCTGGCCCTGCTCAGGACACCCCAAAATCCCACCCTGTGCATTCCCTGTGCTGCTCCTGGAGCAATGTGCCAGTTCTGTGGGGAGCCTGCTCAGTGCCTCTTTTCCTAAAATCCAACCAAAATCCAACCAAAACCTCCCCTGACACAGCTTCATTCCCTCAAAAACCACTCCACTCCCACTCCTCAATCCCCAGACAGAATTCCTACCTACACCCAGGGGTTTTGTCCCTGGACGTGGCTCCCTCTTACTCTGAATTCTTCTCTCCCTAGACAGAGGAATTCTTTAAATAAAGGCATGTTCCTCCACCTCCTACAAAAAGTCTGTCTTCCATGCCTCGTCTGCAAACAGCTTTACAGATTCCCACTGACATTTGTCATCTCACCACCTTTGCATAATGCACTCTATAATTTGGCTTTCTCCATCACAAGGGAATCCATCCACCTCGGTTTTATTTAACTTTGAGGTTTATTTAGTGTCTCCTTTTCATTCAGTGGCTTCATCTTTAATTTTGATGCCATTTCGTTCCTCCTCCTCCTCCTTGCAATATGGTGTTGTTTGCAAGCGATTTGCTCCCTGATGGGGACAGGTAGATGGCAAATATTTACTTTACCACCCAGGACAAATATTTGACATCTATCACCACCCAGCTTTCAGATGGATAAGAAAATGGTCCCTCTTGAATTATCATGACAACAAGATGCATCCACATAATACCCCTTCATCCGCCTCTGACTGAAGAGCCATCACGGATTTTAGACATTTCCATTTGTAAAGATAAAAGTGGAGAAAACATTTTCTTTGTCACTGTCCTACTGCCTTTAAGATCTCATATTTAAGTTAGATTTGCAGAAAGGGCCTATTATTCATTTTTTTTCCCTCTTAAAAGAAACAAAATTAGAAAAAAAAATCCCCACTTGCTCTCTCTAAAAAATAATCAGCAAAAAAGTCTCCTTTACTCCATGCCCTTAAGCTGTTGGGTCACTGAGCTGTCTTGGATTTTATTAGCAAGAAGGTGTCTCCTGCCTTCTCTAATTGCTCCCTACATTCTGTAGCAACTTCTCTGCAAAATGTTCCACTTGAATCCAATTCTCTCAACCCAGATCAGTGTTTGAAACTGAGGATTTCACAAGTGCCTGAAACGTGAATAACATGGGAGCTGAGCAACCTCTGGGCTCAAAAACTCTTCTCTTTTTAGGGGAGAGCCTGAGAAGGAAAAAAACACAACCAAAACCCCAAAACTTTTCTACTTTTCCCACATTGCTCTTCTACTGATGACAGGTTGAGGGTTGGACAAGATGATCTGGATGATTCCACGATTCTGTGATTTAATTGGACTCAACTTGGGTGTTTCTCCTCTTAGTGTTTCTCGTGTCTGTTTAGGTTTTAGGTAGGATTGGGATTTCTTGGCAATCTGTTCAGCAGGTCAGCAATGGAGTTCCAAAAGCAGCTTTTTGATGAGGATAATGCAGGAACACAGAACACTTGGAATTCTTGGAGCAATGAGATGCCTTTGTTTTAAAAAAAAATGTCAATTCCCCATTTTCAGTGCAGGGTGATACAGGTGGGGCTGAAAGGAAATGCTGTTCCCCTCTCCCATATGGAAACAGAACAGTGCAGACACAGGTGCCTGGCTCCTGCAGTACACCCAACCCCTCCACTTCTTGAGAAATGACATTTTTAATCCCCACCGTGACAGATTTTGTTAAGTAAATAATGAACTGTTATCCCCAGATCCCCTCGTTTGCAGGTTGACAAACAGCAGAATACAAATGACAACTTTATTTCCTTATCCACCACCCGGTCCAGAAGTGCCACTGATACTCAATAAAATACACTTGATATTCCATAAAACACACTCTGAACCTTGAGAGATGCAGGCTGGGCTATTTCCCAGTACAGATATGGAAATGAGCTCCCAGCACCTTCTGGAAAAGGCTTAGGGTTATTTATTATAAAAATATTGCCTTTATCCTGCAAGGTGCTGGGCAGCCTGGCCAGGAGCCAGCAAAGCACTCAGGCACCCACTTCCAGCCTGGAAGGGTCCCTCATCAGCCCATCCCATTAATTGCTCCTCTGGATCAGGGCCAGAGCACTCCCAACACCATAGATCAAACCTCCCTGACAACCCCAAGATCCCAACACGTGGAAATTCAGGCACAGGAAAAGCCAGCCTGAACATCAGATAGCAGCAGGTAATTTCTAAACTCTTGGCTCAATCCTAGAAACAAAAGATTTTGCAAGAACCCATTCCAATTCTGACAGATTATGGCACTTGGATTATTCATTTCTCTCAGCAACTCACAACTTGCAGGGCAATATTGGAAATAAACCTCTCTCCACCTCAACATGCTCCTTTTCCCTCAAGTCTGCACAAGACTGATCTGACAGTGACTAAATTGATTTTTTTTTTGCTGTTATGCTGTCAGTAAACAGTTTGGAGAAGCCCAAAATGGAATATGAAATTTAATTCAAGACATAAGGTTTTTTAAACATAAATGAAACAGCTTTTCCTGCTGGCTGAAAACAAAGCCAACCAAAGAGACAGGAATGCACCAAGTGACCTTAATAAAACGACAGCTCCCCAAACAAGAGTATCAAACCTCCTCCAATCAGGCTACAGAAGAGATTTTAAACAATCTTCTAGATCTTAGGGAGCCCAAAACCTTCTCTGAGCAAATGACTTCCAATTCCTCACCACTGTGCTCAGCGAAGGAAATCATCCTCAACACACAAAATCAATAGGAAGTATTGCAGACAATAATGCAGCAGGAAGGAAGGAGCAGAGCAGTAAATTCAGGGAAGATGGGAGTTTGGGGAGTGAGGAAAAACACACCAGGCAAGCAACAAAACAGCTCCTGAACAGCCTCTGCCTCCATCTGACACTCCAAAATAAACACAGCTTGTTCCATCAGCCACATCACAGGAGAACAAGGATCTGAGGGGATATTACAGGACCTGAGATCTAAAAGAAAACAAGATTTAAATCCAAGATGTTTTCAATCTGGGCAGGAAAGCAGCAACATCAAGTTGTACAAGTTGTGTTTACAACTTGAATGAATATTTATAGAGCACAGCCTCACCCTAGAGTGAAACACAATGTCATGGATAGGGGAATCACTCAAATAGGAACAGATTATCCCAATAAAAGTGATCCTAATCCAACAATGGGATGGTTCAGAAGCTGAGGGAGAAGCCAGCAGGAGTTCAGGTGAGTGGAGAGGCCACACCTGGAGTGTGACAGCCTGGAGCAGAAAAGGTTCAAATTATGTGCCCAAATCACCCATTCTATGAATCTGTAAAAATTCAGATACAGAATGAGGCAAATAAAGCAAAAAAAAAAACATTTTCAACTCAAAGTCTCCTTTAAAACAAACACAACTACCCAGGGCCACTCTGGTGACCATCAAAAGGAAGAAGTCAGCTCTGCTTAAGAGAAACTCTAATTTGGCCCCAACTTCTTTTGTCCAAAGGGATGGTCAGGCTCCCAGCAATTAAGGAGCCATTTTCAGGATTGCAAAAATAAGCTGAGGTTCAGCAAATCCGAGGTGGAAATGATTTCAGATTCATTAAGTGCACCAGGCTCCGTTCTGCCACGCCAGCACATCGCTCAAGTGAAGTCTCCCAGGCAGCCTGGCTGGCCTCCCTTGCAAACTCAAATTAAGCAGGTGCATAAATGCCAACATCATCAGGATCTTCCCGAGGTGCTGGGACTGTTTTGACACCCAGACTATTTAGCAAGGCAAAAAAAAAATCCACAAATACAAATCAATTACAGCTCAGTGCATCTAAAATATTCACATTCACCCCACATCCACCCCAAAATGATCAATCTTTCCCCTATAATGGACAAGCCATTGAGGTTTTTTTTACTTCCCTTGTGCCACATAAACACTGCATCCCAAAAAACCCCAAACATGGCACTGTAGAGTTTAAAAGAAGAAACAACCACTGCAACCACATTTTCACCAGGCAGCTCTTTCAATGTCATGCAGAGCCTTTTGGAGCAGATAATGACACCCCAAAACCTCCCAGCATTTCAGTTCTCTGCTCATAGAGGCATTTTAAATACTCTCCACACCTTCAGGAAGTTTTGCCTTTCCAATATCTCAGCTAAGACTACAGTGAAATGATAAAGCCATTTTCAGGAATTCATGGATGTTGGATGACAAAAGTCAGGGTGTGGAAGAGACACAGAAGAAGCCACATGTCTGTTCCTCAAATAGAAAAAAAAACAACCCTAAATTAATGATTTCCCCCTAAATTTAACTGTAGTGCCCTGCCCTGGATGTATTTGCTCACTATGCTGCTCCTGTTTTCCTGCTTTTACTCCTTCAGCAGACACTGAGTTACAATTTTGAGGGGGTTGGAGCTTGGAAATGTCAAAGGGATTCACATTCCTTCTACAGCACCTTTCAAAATAAAGCCAAAAGCCCTCAGGATCATGAATGCAGCACAAAATTATGCATCCAAAAGAACAATTCCCTACCAGATCACCCAATAATCCTCCACAGGCCATGAGGAAATGTCACAGGAGGCTGTTTTTAGACCATCAATTAATCTGTGAACCTTCAACTTGATCTTTAAGGAAATTGGTGATTTTATAACAAAACGAAATGTAAAAGAGAAGAATGTTGAACCAAACCTTCAATTTGAACCCTTGGCCTTAAAAAAGCACTCCCAGAAAATGCCAAGGCTGGCACCTCCCAGGGGGCTGAGCAGCACATGGGGAATGACCCAGCCAGAGTGACAATAAAGACTCCTCGAAAGGCAGAGCACATTTTGGGGACCTTGGAGATAAATTTCTTAACATCTCAGCGTCCTCCGCACCTGCAGAATCTCCTCGCTCCGTGTTTGATGCCAGGATTTTCATCCAAGTGACTTTGCAGCCAATGTCAAAGTGTTTGGGTGGACTGAGAGCACGAGGAAATCCTGCTGCTGCTGGAGCACAGAACACATTGCAGGCTGTCAGCGCAGAAATTCAGATTAACATCTGGCTAGTGCTCAGAAAACACAGTTAAGAGATAAAGCAAAGGCAGCAGAGGCAAAAGAGCAGATATGAAGCACAAGTAACAAAGAACATCGCTCAAACTCAGTCTCTGAAGAATATTAAACCAAAGAACATTATGCTGAAAGAATCATCGCTAAGAAAAGCGAGATTTGGGAATAGGAGGATCAAATTCTAACCTGTTTTATACAACCTGCAACCTCAGAGAATTAAAGGAATCACACAGGTTGCCATTAGGGGAAGGCTGACTGTACAAATTCCTACAAATCACATCCTCTGATCTGCATAAAGCCAGATGCACTGAGGCACCTGTTGCACAGAGATCATAAAATCACTGAGCGGGTTGGGAAGGGACCTTAAAGATCATCCAGTTCCAACTCCCTAAATCCTTCCAAACAGCTCCAAACGCTGAGATTTGAAAATGACAAATTAATAATTAACATAAAGAGAGTCACAGTTCTGCTTGAGGCAAAGCATTAACGAGTTGCTGGTGTGACAGCCCTGTCATGAACCACACATGAAGGCAGCCATGGAATTTTCTCTCCTTCAATCCCACTTCCCACTAAAAAAGCTGAATCAGGATGCTCGAATTTTGCTTGCAGTGTGATGTTTCCTAGGGGTTTGGCCTGTCCCAACACCAAAAGCAGAACCAAAACCTCACCGTGCGCTGAAAAAAATCCCATTATTTTCACAAATGCACCTTCTCCTGGAATCCTTGTTTTGTTCAATAATCCTCTGAGTGTGAAGGCAAAGGTGCAGATTTCCTGAGAAACGCTTTCAAATCTCTATTTTCTAAATTCCCAAGCAGTGCTGGTGAGCACTGAAGAACTGCAAGGCAGGTAGGACACTGAAAAAAATCAGCGTGGACTTGGCAGGTCCAAAAATCCACACCTTAAAATCTGTCCCACTGGAAAGTGTCCTGTGGGAAAGCTGCAATCCCCTTGGCAAGGCAGGATCTGTGATTTTTAACAGGGATCCACTCTGCTTTTCCTGAGACATCACAAACTTTTCAGAGCATTTTCCACCACAGCTGTCACATCCACATGAACCTCTGGGAACATCTTCATTTTTCCACCTCAGGACCGAGATGGGCTCTAAGGGAAAGTCACCCTCGGGAATTAAAGCAAATCATCATGAGAGGGACAATTCAGAGGCACCATCATTTATCACTCTGGCAGGAAAAAAGGGTGGAAAATGCAGTTTTTCTAAGAGGGCACCAGGCATGTGACACCCTGATTAAGCAGCGAGGGAATGAGCACCAAATCACAGTAATAAAGTGAGATCATCCTTTTCCTGTGTCCCACATAACTGAGTGTAAATCTGCTGCCTTGTTCCAGTGTCCTTTGTCAGTAAAACCAGACAGATTTTGGGTATTACGCTTAAGGGACCACTCTGATTTATTTATTTACTGACCTGCTGGGAGGTGTAACTAATTTGGATTATTCTCCCTGTCACGGGCAGCAAATTCCAACTGCTGAAGCCCAGGAGAGAAAATTAATGACACAATTAACCTCTGTGCAATTGGAGTGACTCAGACAAGAGTCCTGCTCGTGTTTTCATCTCGGGTATTGCACAGGGCCACAGGTCAGCCCTTGGAAAAGGCAACACTCAGCCCATCCATGCAACCTCCTGCTCCGAGCCTTTTCCAAAGGAGCTTCAACACAGCAGAGTTGGCCAGAAAAACTGCTCTCTTGTCTATTAAAAAAAATTTTAAAATGACACTAAATGTTATTTTTCTTGGAGGTTTACCTTCCTTTAAAACCATGTTATTATAATACAAAATTAGATCTGGGATTTTCCAAAGAATCCAAAGTAATTAGTTGTCCAATTCCCACTAGATTGCCAAGGGAGTTAAATCCTAAATGCCTTTGGCTCTTTTGGAAAACCTCATCCATCACAGAAATTCATAGGATGGTTCACTAGAAACTGCAGAAAAACAAGGCCTGAGTTAAGAGTTTGAGAATTATTTTTAAAGCACTTTACAGAGCCCCTCAGTCACTACTGCACTGGGAACAGTGGGCACCACCACCACCACATTTTCCACTAGAAAAGCTTTGGAAAACAACATTTCACCCACAGGAACCATGGCAAGAAGTGATCAGTGACATTCCAGGGCTCTGGAATACCAAAAATAAAGCTCCACTCAATAAAAGCACCAGGCCCACAGAGTGGAGCACACAGGGATTTCTCCTTCTCTCCTGGTGCTGCTCTTGAATGTTTTGGGGTTTTATTTTTTCCAAGCAAATGCAAAGCAGAGGGAGTGCAGCTTTTCTGATGGGAAGAGTGAATTACCAACACAATGCTGTTGTCATTTTAATCAGATTGCAGCTCCCAGCTTCACCCAGGGCACACCCACAGCCACAGCTCTTCGGCCTCTGCCAGTAAATGAAGACCCCGAAGAGCTTTCAAAGGCATTTAATTACACACTGAGAGTAGAATCTCTGTGTACAGGCCACAATTAATTACCTGGTTCCCTCCTGTCCCCCTTTTCCCAGGTGGAATTGGGTTTCCATGGTTCCTAGCATGGACACAGCGACTCCTTTCCTGCTGTGTGATTACACCAAGGATGAACATGTTGGTAAACCCTGCTGTTGTTTTTGTACTTCTGTTCTGTATTTTGATAGATAAAGGTCTTTCCTGTTTGAGAATCAGAGGATGGCTTGGGTTGGAAGGGATCTTGAAGCTCAGCTAATTCTAGATCCTTTCCAACTCAAACCATTCCACGATTCTCCAATTAGCCAAAATTCCTCCAATCTAAAAGCATGTAAAACCAACAAGAAAAATATAAAGTGAGATGAAACAAATTGAAACTCTCATTATAGTTCAGATTTTTGAAACAGTCTTTTCGGTTCATTTTAAAAAAAGAGGAGATCAGAACATTTATAAAACAGAAATAAAATCATTCCAGAGTCTGCCTATGTCATATTGACACTTCCCACAAAGAAAGGACAACCTAATGAAAGGATGAAACACAACCCAGATTTTCCATGGCAGCCGTGAGAACAGAGGGAAAGCAGCTTCTCCCCAGTTTATTTGTGACAAATAAATTGAGTTTTAAGTGTATGTTGAGATGTCCAAGAACGCTGAACCCACAGAGCCATTACCAGAACACTGCTGAGCAGAACAGAAGGCTTTGGGGGTGGAGGAGGATTGGTTGTTCCCAACATGAACTGGGAGTTTGGCATTTCCCTCCAAACAGGCAGCCCTGGAGCTCTGCAGCCTCTCTCAGCCCAGAGAACACCAGTGAATCATCAGCCACTTGCTGCTGGGTTGTACAGACACATTTCCCTGAGAGATCTGGAAGCAGAAATTATGTCCTTTTCGAGCTGAGTGGCTAAAACTTGGTACAGCAAATGTGGCTGAGGCCAAAAAATAAATGTAAAGTAATTAAGAAAAAAGTTTCGAGGCTGATTATGTGTTTAAATAATTTTTCAGTGTGCCCAGGCAGTGATGGACCCGCCCTCAAGAATCACAGTCCAACTCAAGTATTTATTATCCATTATTTATTATCTGTTTTATCTATCTCTGTGCACCTTTGTGCACACAGAAATCCAATGATCTATTGCTCAAAACCCACCGAGAGATACTTGCAAAATTCTTAAATAAAACCACTTCAAAAGGCAGCTGGTCAGCACAACCATAAAAAAAAAGTACAAAATAAAATACCAAAGCCTGCAGATGCAGGTTGGATGGGGCTTGGAGCAACCTGGGACAGTGGGAGGTGTCCCTGCCCATGGCACAGGGTTGGAATGAGATGATCTTGAAGATCTTTTCCAAACCTTTCTGTGATCCTATGAAAGAATGTTGGCTGATGCAATTCTGTAGTTTCCTACACAACAACAACAAAAAAGCCTTCAGGTCCCCCCAAAATAAAAGCAGAGATTTCCTATCAGGAAAGAAACAGCAAGAGCAGGAAAACCTGAGAAAAAAAGAAGATTTTACCCCTCAGGTTTTGCAAGTGTCACCCATGGGAAGCACAAGAAGAACAGCACAGGAGCAGAAAGGCTTTTAAGCTGAACAATTTCCAAACATTTCCCTTGGAGATCAGCTCCTCTCCCCCATTAGCAGGAATTTGCCTGCATGGATCTCTCTGCTCTGCTGGCAGAGGAGGAGTCCTGCAGGGAAGGACAGGAGGAGTTTTTGGCCTTTTTCTTTTCACAGTGGTTTGATTGGTGCTGGGAAGGGAACGAGTCCCTGCCTTCAAAGCCTCTCACACAGGGACAGAGTGTGAGCTCAGCACATCAAAAGAGAGGTTTTATAGTCCTATAAAACATGGCCACAAATGCTGATGAACTCCTTGCAGCACCTCCTAATTCCAGCTGACAGAAGGGATGAAGTGCAGCAGACATTGACACAAAACAGGGGGAGAAAAAAAAATCCACATCAGAGCTGACAAAATCGCTCAAAAAAATGGTTAAAATAAAAGACAGGGCACAAATGTGCAGCAGAGTTTCCATTTCTTCCACACCACCCTGTTATTTATCAGCTCCAAGAGGATGAAGGCTGACAAGCCCTCTACAGGCTTGGCAATTCTGCATCCTTTACTTCCAAAATTCACATTGCTGTTGGAAATTCAGACACGTCAGGTGTGATGGTCACTTCACACCTCTCTTAGTCCTTGTCACAGAAGCTTCCAGCTTGGGAAGGAAAAGCTTCCAAGTGGCATCACTGGGGAAAAAACTGGGAAAAACTCTGTGTTCTCAAGCTGTATCAATTCAAAAGAATTTCATGATGGCCCAGGGTTCACAAGGCACAGGTTTGGTGCCAAATATCCAAGTA
This sequence comes from Vireo altiloquus, assembly GCA_013396875.1. Lineage (NCBI taxonomy): Eukaryota > Metazoa > Chordata > Aves > Passeriformes > Vireonidae > Vireo > Vireo altiloquus. The sequence continues at coordinate 328,758 of VZRF01012375.1, forward strand.
GGGATATTTGTGTCATTCCCTATCCTGTATTCCCAACCTTTTCCTCTCAGCCTAACACCCAGCAGAGCTGACTTTGGCTTTCACAACTCCACCAAACAGCTTTTTGAAATTATTTCTCTCTACAAGAATTCAGGCACCTTTTTCAGCACCTTCAGCAGACAGCTGAAGATGCTTTTAACTCACATGGATTTAATTGCTTGAATATTTAGGCTTAAACTCCAAAACCCCTTTAAAACTATGATATAACTGTAAATGTGGTCAACAATTAAAAGGAAAATCCACTTTAAATGAAGTTCAGAGCAGCCTGATGCTCTACAGCATGGATAGAAGATGAATTTTTTCCTTGCTCAATATTTCATTAAATGAGTTAATATTTTTGAAAATCTCCCAAAAGCTCATTGACCTCCTCTGCAAGGAGCTGCACAAGTGTCTGTGCACTGTTCAAACAAATTATTTTTATTCTGGGCTTTTTTTCTTTGAACTTCAGCATAAATGTTGGTGTTTATGAAATCCATTGGATCAACAGCTCCAGGATAAAAAAAAGTCTCCAAACCAAAGTTGTTAATGCAGGAATATTGGAGAAAAATTCTGCTCTGTCACCCTGCTAACAGAATTTAATATAAAATATGGCACAGCTCAGCTAACAAGGGCCATTCCTGGGAAAGAAAACAATCCAATGTCTGCAGCCAGCTCAGCTCTGGAGCTCATCCAGGTACCTGTTACCACATAATTCAGTTAGTTTTGAACACAACTCAGCCAGGATCATCCAGTCAAAGAGAAAACAGATCAATCTGAGGCATTTCTGCTTCATATTCTTTGTTTTCAAAAGGCCAGGATGCCACTGCCATCTCCTGTGCCCTTCCAGTGATTACATGAAATCTCTCTGCACTTCCTGACACATTTTTTTCTCCTTTATCAAGGTAATTTCCACCATCCCAAATTCCAAGTGCATCTTCTTAAGAGCTTAACAAAGCGACCAGTTTATTTTCTGTTTGCAATTGTAAGAAAACTTCAATTCTTAGGTAAATTGGAGCAAATTTATAAAATACTTTATCAGGCAGGGGAGGCAGAACATTACAAACCTTCTTTGGAAGGCCAAAATTTAAAGAAATACCTTCCTGCCAAATCAGCTGGTGCCTTCCTGGATCCAGAAAGATGAAACTCATCCTGAACTGTGAACTTCCCCAGGAATTCTCATGTTCTTAGCAGCACATATTTGCAGCAAACAGTGTAACACCCTGCTGGATTTATTCCTGCATATGCTGAGCTCACTTCAAATAACAGAGGGGGAAAAAAGGATCAAGTGACCTACTCTAATTATTTAAATTCCATTTTTAAATATCAGCATTCTGAGGATTGGAATGTCCCTCATTCTATCCTGCTAGAGACTGAGAGAAACTGTATTTTTTTTAAAGCCAAATCCCTTTTATGACCAATGTTCTCTCATGAGATGAGCATTGATGAGACAAACCAGTCAGGAGTCTGAGGGCAGCAGTTCCACACACTTAAAACCATTTTAAAAGAACCACAAAGGCTGTCAGGCCCTTTATTTGGAGGATGACCACAAATCCATTAAGTATCCGTGGAGACACTTTGTGAAAAAGAGCAGCTTTGGGTTCAGAACATCACCTGGTGAACTTCCCAAAGGCAACAGCAATTTCAGGTATTGCTCTGGCATTCCAACCACGATTTATGGCACATTAACAGCTCTCATGCAAGGAGATGATTTTACTTTTAAAGTATCAACTGTGTCACAAGCAGTTCATTCAGCTTTTAAATGGGAAGCTTCAGACCTGTGCTGAGCCACCCAGCAAAAACCATTTGGGTTTTCCATGAGCAGCTCCACAGAGCAGCTTCAGCTGATAGAAAAACCCTTCCCTTGCCAGGAAAGAATCCTTTCCCTTCCCTTTTCCATGGTTTATTCCCTTTCTCCCCTGCTCCTGTGCCAGCCCTGCCACAGTTCAGGGACCTGAGCGAGCAGAGAAGGCAGCCAGCAGCAAACCCTTGGCCAAATGAGCTCCCTCAAATTAGATTCCTGACAGGAGAATGAGCAGCGCTGCCAGAGCAAGGAAAACATCCTGGGCTGTGGGAAAGGAAGCACTGGGATGACAGCAGAGCTGGCAGAGGATGGGATGGAGCTGAAATCTCCCCACACCTTTCCCATGGACTACCTGAGACTGCTGAACTGCACAGGCTTTCCCCTGCTCAGCTGTGTGCGAAGGGGACCAAGATTTTATGCCATTAATTCACTTAAAAACCAGAGAGGGATTCAGGTTCCTGCAGCAGAGCCCTGAAATGCATCTCCAAGTGCTCTCGCAGGACTCCTGGAGAAGTGTGACACAGCAAATGCAATTTAAATGCAGGTTTTCTGCAAGATCACTCCCACTGCCCACAGCCAGACCCAGTTGTGAGGTACAAAATGATCCCAATTCCCTGCTCCCTCCCTCAAATGCCATTCCTCTTTCTAAAGAAGGATGTAAGGATGGTGAAGCATCCTTAAGAGAGGTTTCTCAGTGCACAGTGTCTGCTATCTCCAGCTCTGCAGTAGCACAACAGGAGTGTGTGGGCAGAGAGGAGGCTTCAGTTCCTCCTTCCCCAGTTTCCTTATGCTTTCAGCAATGTTTGGGCTGCTAAATGACACCAATTTTGGAAAACACAGGAAAGCATTAGACAGAAAACCCCCAAAAAAGGAACATATTAGTTGTCAGTGTCTCCTCAGCAGACAGCCCACCAGAGAGCCTGCTAAAGATTTCTGTCCCAGAGCATACGTGAGATTTTCCCTCTTTTCTGTGAGAGGAAGAAAAAGACAGACCCCTAAAAAAATTGAGAGTCATCAACTACAAATTCCAGCACTAAGAAAGGAGAGAAGATCTCCTCCTTGGAGGCAAATAGCTGCAGCCTGGGATGTTAACAGATCATGTCACCAACAGGACAGGCCTTTAGTAGCTTCTCCTGCAGCAGGATCCTGCAGCATTCCCTGCCTCCTGTCCCTCCATGCCTTGTCCCCAGTCCCTCTCCAGCTCTCCTGGAGCCCCTTTAGGCCCTGGGAGGGGCTCTGAGCTCTCCCTGGAGCCTTCTCCTCTCCAGGTGAGCACCCCCAGCTCTCCCAGCCTGGCACAGTGTCCTAGGTCACAATGTAAGATGTGCCCAAAAGTATGGATTCTATCACCATCTTCATGAGATGTTAAAACCAGGAGGGGCAGAGCTCCCTGCTTCCTCCCTCAGCACTATCTCCTGTTAATGATAACTCACCCCTGGAATATCTCCTGTTAATGATAACTCACCCCTGGACTATCTCTGTTCATGGCCCATCAGTGCCTTGCCCATGGCTCACCATCCCATTGTGAGATGCTCCACCCAGAGGGAGGAACCAAGCATTCCATCCTGGATATAATCTGAGATTTTGAACACCACAGGAGCCTTTCCCACTGGATTTCCAGAGGACAGGAGCTACAGAGCCACCACTGGACCTTCTGAGGAACACCAGACCTTTCTACAGGATCACAGCTCCAGCAGAACCACATCCATCACTTCAGGAGGACTGCAGCCACCATCTCACTGGACTGCCACTGCNATCTTCCATTCCAAGGGAGGCTCCTGCCTCCCTCAGCACACACCTGGCTTTCAAACCAAGACACACAGAGCAGAAAGGCTCCTCTGGACTCATTCCAACAGCCTTGTATGATCCAGCACAGACACTGAATTGTCCCAGAGAACTTCAGAATTCCCTCACTATTTATCCTAACCCAACCACTCACGTCAGCACATGGCTGCTGGAAGTTTAAACAAATTTCACTCCTCTCCCATTGATGGAACAACTGGACCACAGCAATGCTGGCTCCAGGACAAGGAAATAATTTCAACTGGTGTTTTCCTGAACAAGGCTGCTCTAATATTTTGACAAACTGCTTTTTTTTGTTTGTTTGTTTTCTAGCACTCCACTACCAACTGGAAAAGGTCACTCTGTCTTCTGTGTTATTCCCCCATTCTCAGAGAAGGTCAAAAATATTTAATATCTGCATGTTTTGTAGACATGCACAAGGCTGAGCCACCTCTCCCACTACACCACAGTGCCTGGTGCAGTTATTAGGGAGCTTTCAGAAATCCAGCTCCAAAAAACGAGCTGCAGAAAACAACTCATTCCCCACAAAACCCAATTTCCAGCCCACCACGAGCTCCCATTATTTTGTAGAGACATGGAGAGATAACCCTGCTGTCACGAATTTCACACACAGAGATGCACAATGCACACGTCCAGAACATTATCCCTGTGAATTGCACTCATGTGATATTGTTCCAGTGTGATGACTAAATTCCATTCATTAGGATTTGAAGGAATTGCATCGCTTCCCTGAGCCACTTCCTTCAAGTTTTCAGCCTCCCCCGACAGCTTTAAACACTTTTAAAACTGAGTTTTCTGCTCCCCCTGCTGCAAACATAAGATCTCCTCTCCAAAAAAATTATCCTTATTCAGGAAAGCAGGCTAGAAATAATTCAGGCTTTGGGATCAAAGGTTTTCTTACACTCTAAGGTAAAAATATTTTAAGCCACTCGAGTGGAACTAAGGTACAAACACCCACAAGATTTTGAACAAAGAAATGCAGCATTTCCTCCCTTTCATGCCAGTCAATGCTCATCTCTTACCTTAAACCAGCAAGAGATTATGGATCTTAAAGTGCTGCTTTTATGCATTGTAAAAGCTCTTTTGGAAGCTTTTCTGACTCCCCCCGACACCCAAGAGCAATGAAACCTTTTCAAGTGGTTTGTTGTGTTTTTCTTGGCACACCTTTCCTGGAGATCTCAGTCAGACATTGTCTCCCCAGTGCTTCCCCCACTCCTCAGTGCTCACACCTCCACAGGCTTCAAGCTCTATCAGAGGTGTTCAGGAACAGCCAAGAGAAATCACTCCAAATTTCACCACCCCTCAGGACTGAAAGCATCCCAAAATCCCACAGAGGACGCCAATATCCAGCCTTGATGTTCAGCTGCACCGAAGGAACAATCTTGGGAGGATTCTTACTCCAAGGTTTTGTCTTTCTGGAGCAAAGCCGGCAGAACTCAACGCTCCAAGTTTTTGTGGACCTCGTGGGTCACAGGAAGATGGCTGCAGATTCCCCATTGATGCCTTAGGTTTTAACTTTCATATTTTTCAAATCCTGCACTGCCTGGTGTGTAACTCTGAAGTTCCCTGTGGCCTGTGAGCTGCTGCTGCTCTCTCATGCTCACACAGACATAACAAAGCCTCTCCAGGTTTGCTCTCCAAGGACACCCAGCCCATCCTAGGCCCAAAAGGTGTAAACCAACATCTTGGGGACGGGGTAAGCTTGGGGAAATTCCATCCTGAAGCTTTAATTGGAGAATTAACCCTGATATGCAAATGAACCAAAGTTACAAAAGTGAGAAGAACTCGTGACTCAGAGTCCATCTTGGGAGGAGCTTTTGGCTGCCCAGGCTGTACCTTTGAAGGCCTTTCCAATAAATACCAACCTTTATCCCCTTATTCCTGCTTAGTCTGTTTTTTTAGGTGGCCATCTCAAGCATCACCATTCCAAATCCATCCCACATGTCCTTAAATTTAATTGTTCCCTTTTATTCTTCACTTATTTCCACTTCAATTCTGTGACATCCTTTTGTTTAGAAAAACCCATCGTGAACCTCTGGCTGGGTACATTCCCAAGCAATTTTTTGCAAGAACAGTATTGAAGAGAGCTGCAAGTCTGTGTCATGGGGAAAAGTGATCAGGATTTCTTTAATAGTAATTCCTCTAGAAAGACAAATATGTGGGTGAGGAGTCAGTGGAGGGGATTGAAGGCCCACACCTTCCATTTATCACATGCAAGTATTTAAATTCATACCATGCACACAGTTGGGCTATTTTGTGTAAGCAAAAAACCTGCATCACTGCCCAGTCAAACAATCCTGCAGAGCAGCAGCTACAAACCAGCCCAAAACTGAAAAAGTGAGTTAGGGCAGGAGGCAGAGAGCATTTTCCATCACCAGCCCACAGCTGGAATGAACACCATAAATCCTTCCACCTCCTGTAAATATTGCCTGGCTCACTTCTTTGACCTCCTCTATCACATGCCAAGTGAAGTTCTCCATCTGTGCACTATGTATAAAGGTAATCCCCAAATAAATAAATAAAAGATATATAATAAACACGTGTGAGCCTCACAGCAAGAATGAGAGAACAGACATGTGACAGATGAGAGCTCTGCTGCTGGAGAGAGCCTCAGATCCTCAGGTGAGAGGCACAGCACCTGAATAAAGCCTAAGCAAGGCATGGCTTTAGTCTCTTGCAGTTAAGAGGAAGAATCAAATAAGAGTTTGCTGAAAACATGCCGGCAGCAAGTGTCTCAGCTGCCTATAAGCCAGCCATGGTGACAGCAGAAGACAAGCCATTAGAGCTGTGACACTTTATAAGACAGGCATGACATGGTAACACAGAACAAAAATGTCACTTTGAAAGCTGCTGATAAATCACTTGGTAGGCAAAAGGAATCAACCTTTCCAAACACCAGAAGGATGAATCCACGGGATGTATTTTTTTTTTTTTTGCTGATATTTAAGCTCTTTGGAGTTTTACAATCTGTTGCAAATGTGGCTGCTTACCAACAAATCAAGACAAATCCCAGCACTGCTGAATGCTGAGCACGACAAGCAGTCTCTGGCATGATTATAAAGGCTCTTCCAAGCTGCAAACGTGCTCACCTGAGGAATTCTTACCTGCAGGACGTCCTGGATCTTCACCCACACATCCACCATGTCGTAGAGCTTGATCTCCCCATCGTGCTGGCTGCAGGGGGAGGCCACTGTCTGCTGCAGGTGGCCCAGCACCACCGAGTGCGCGGCGGCCACGGCGTTGAACTTGTCAAAGAGCAGCTCCAGCAGCTCCAGCAGCAACCTGGGAACCATGGAAACAGTTCTGCTCAGCTTCTGGAACATTCCAGAGCGCTGGGACAGGGGATTGTGGTTTCATGTGTTCCTGTTTTGTGACGTGCTGAGGTTGCCTGGCTTCAAATCCTCTCTGTGGGCTCAGGGGACTCATTTCAGCTCAGGTTTGGTACTTGAACACTCCTGAGGATTTTGCTCCTCATTCCCTTCCCTCAAAAGCATTGCTCACTTTTAAAGTGTCCTACTTGGGGCTACAGGGGAGACAAACCCATTAATAACTCCCTAGTAATTAAATTGGACTAACATAATATTAGAGCCCATTGTGAGGCCCCAGGTAGGGCTGCAGGCAGGGAGGGAGAAGACTTGGCTCTTCCTGCAGCAGAAAGCACAAGCCTCAGGGTAATAAAAACTGACTTAACCCACACAAACAGGATAAAAGGAATTATTTTTGAATTATTAAATTAATACGGCAGGTTTCGAACAATGGGAAATATCAGAAAGCTAAAATGTCAGCCCTCATCACTTACCATGATTTTACTCTTGTATTTGTTATAACCTCATATAAAAGTACTGCACTGTACCTGCTCCTACAGCTCCTTACTGCCCAATTATTGTAATTAAAGCACCCTTACAAAGTCCTGAACAGTTTGTGAGGCAACACCATTCCACTTTTCACCGTTTGAGAACAGAAAAATTCCGATGGAGTTCATCGCCGTTTAATGAGCAACTCAAGTCCCCACGTAACCCCACCAAAACGTGAAGATAACACTTCCCAAATCCATATGTTAGGCACTTCTAGCTCTGACAGACAGGCTCCATCACATTTCCTGCAGCAGCTTCGGAGCCACCACATGCTCTGAGTCTGCCCAGCAGAAGCTGCGATCCCCAGGGCAGCACACGGCATCGGCAGCGGGGCTGGAGCTGCTCCCACTCCTCCTCCAGCACACTGCAGTGCTCACAGAAACAGGGAATGGGTTTGGGGGGATCCTCAAGATCGTTCCTTTGTGCTGTCCCAGGCTGCTCCAAGCCCCATCCAGCCTGGCCTTGGACATTTCCAGGGATCCAGGGGCAGCCACAGCTGCTCTGGGAATTCCATCCCAGCCCCTCCCCACCCTCCCAGCCAGGAATTCCTTCCCAACATCCCATCCATCCCTGCCCTCTGGCACTGGGAAGCCATTCCCTGCCTCCTGTCCCTCCATGCCTTGTCCCCAGTCCCTCTGCAGCTCTCCTTGAGGCTCTGGAATGTGCTGGAAGCTCTCCCTGGATCCTTCCCTTCTCCAGGGGAACATTCCCAGGTCTCCCAGCCTGGCTCCAGCCCTCTGAATTAATTCATGCCCTCCTCGACTCAAAAATAAAAAGCCACTGGAACCAAGACACCCATTTAAACAAAACCCAATAAACTGTGTGTATATTCCTTTTGTCCATATTTCAGGACAGCAGCAAATGCTGAAGAACTGACACTATGGAACCAAATTAATTCTCTAGCACTGAGAAAATGTTACCAGTGCCAGTCCAGCTTCCACCAACATCCCATTACAAACCAGAGCTCAGCTATCCCTTCACCTCCTTGCTGCCCCAGCAAAGAACAGTTTTGCAGAACTGAACTACCTGGAGAGTTGGACAAATTCACTTTATTCTCACTAAACGAGCCTGACCTCACATTATCAACCTGTTTATGGAGCCATTACTAAAATAACACTACACTGAGCAGATCCTTTCTGTTTGAAATTCCATTGTCTCCCTATTCCCATATTCCAGACTGATGGACATGAAACCCCCCAGATCCACACTCCAGTGTCACCAGCTGCCACCCCAGGACATTTTCCACTCTCATCAAACATCATATTCCCACATCCTCCTGTTTTCAGCTTAGCCAGCACCTCTTATCTTGATTTTTCTTTTCCCTAAAAGTTCTATAAATCTGTCAGGTCAGTTTGGAAAGAAGGTGACCCAAAAAAGAGACACAGGAAACGAGACAAAATCCATGAAACAGTGTGAGCTGGATGGGGTTGGAGCAGTGAGTGCCCTCAGCAGAACAGGGACAGGCAGTGACAGGAGCCTGGCTCAGGCACTTTGTCACAGCCACCCCATAACCCCTGCACCCAGAGAGAGGGGAAATGTGTTGGGGACAGTGAAACACACCCAGAAGGGACTGCCTGGCCCAGGCAATAGTGGGAATGATGTGATGCACAGTGACTGCTGCCACCTGAGTGAGGACATTGATGACAATTCAGCAGCAGTGATGTCTGGGCCTGGTCAGAGGGGTGGCCTGGACATTAATTCCTGCATTTATTTCAAAGCCTGGAGAGGAGGTCAGAAGTCAAAATATAATAGAGACATGTAGGGAAAAGCACATGGGATAGAGTGATAGGATTTAGGAGCAAAAGTGTCAATCCCCCACCTCTTCCTGGACTGGATTTTCAATGTTTCCTTATGAAAATGTCCCATAAATCTGTCCCTCGAGTAGGCATCCCTCCAGGCTGTTATTCTGAAGTCTAAACTCTTCCAAAATTGAGGACAGCCCCACAGGTTTGTGTAGCAGTAAGGTAACTCAACACTGCCTCTTCTGGGACACTCTGTCCTCCACAACCCCAGATAAGGATTTCTGGACATGAAGGTGTGACTAATGAGCTGCTAATTAAGGATAAAGCAGTGGCAATTCCTATAGTTAAGCCTTTCTCCATAAACTTCTTTCAAACACAGAGATCTAAAAATGTTAGAGAATTTCCCTGGACTTTAAAATTGTCCACTTAAAGCTGAGCTCAGCTAAAACGTGGTGAGATTCAGGCAGAGTTTTCAAAGTTATTCTCTCCCAGGAAAAAGGAACTACTTGGAATCTGCTCCTGACCTTCCTGAAGCTCTGAGGATCTGAGAGAGGACCCAAGGAGAGACAGCACTACTCTCTGGCAGCTGGCTGCTTTAGAGTCATCACAAACCAGAAACATCTTGAGTTTAAAAATTTGGTATTAATGAACCATATTTTTATACACAAATGTAAAAGGTGGCTGCAGAAAACTACATGGGAAAGCTGATTAGAGAAAGAAGGAAAATAGAGTTAAATTTAAAAACTAAGAATGAGATCAGCAGTGGCTGTTATCAAACCTTTTCTGGCCAGGTCCTACAAATCATTTCCCTCTTGTACAACAAGAGAGGCTCTAAATAATTGTTGCATGGGGTCTCTAAAGGAATTGCACCCAAATTTCCCCAAGCAGATCATCAGCCTCATCCTCAGTCAGAATGGTTTGGGTTGGAAGGGACTTCAAGGATCATGTGACAGCCTAATGAACACTCCAGCACTTCTGGGCACTGCATTTTGCTCAAATCTGGGCTCTAACAGAGCTCTGTTGAAGCAGCAGGGCCTTGTTGTTCAGATTTATTTCCCCCCTGACAGCAGGAAAGCCTCAGAGCTTTGATTTAAACCTGAAGCTAATTTAAGGGGTGGCTACATCCTTCCATAGCATCATTTATTCTTTTCAATAGAAATGAATTCACCTGCTTGCTGTAAACTTCACGTGTGATTTAGGTTTAGAACCAGTTCTAATTATCTCTGTATTCACCAAGAATTCAAGACACTTTATATGGCTCTAGAATAAGAGCATCTTAAAGGCTCTCAGTCTCCTCCAGATGCCAAAACCCATTAAACCTCTCTGTGGCTTACTCAACCCTCTGGGCAGGTTAATGGCATTGATATATGATCTGATCCAATTTATCAATTCCAATAGACAACCAGGAGCCACACAACCTCTGCAGACTGATTCATAAAACAAGAAGCAAGAATATGTTACCCTCTTGGCATCAGAAACTAAAATTCTGCCTTCTGACCCACCTAAAAAAAGCTCATTTTCACTGAGTTATCAGCACTGTAACTCTACAAATTCTTCAAAACATAATTGTTGCCGCAGCAGTGCTAATGAGAGGAATTAAAAAAAGGAGTCTTTATCAAGTTAATGTTCTCCTTGGGAGTGATTTCCCACTACAAATATTACACGTAATGAAGACACACACTTTACTTTTCTGCCATTAATTCCCTTTGGACAATGATCACAACAACATGGAGTGCCACAGATGAATATTTCAGCTCAAAGGGATTCCTGCTCGAATCCTTTTTTTTCCAAAGGACATTTCCAGCGACTTCTGAGGAGCAGCACAAACACAGTGCTCAGTTGGCTTCCACACCTTGCTATTAACGTAAATGGGGCTGCAAAACAATTAGAGACTTGGCCATACATTTGTGGTTTAATTAGTTCCATACATGATTTCAAAGCTTTGCACCTGCATCAGCTTAATTGGACTCTGCTACACTCGAAATCACCGAGCTGAATTTTCTCATTTCAAGCCATATTTTCAATTATGACTTTTCTGCAGCAATCAAGGGCTGCCAGTTGAAAGATCCTTACCTAGGCTGATTTTCCTGGGAAATATTCTCCCCTCTCTGGTAACCATTGTCAGCCACCTGAGTGGTGGAGCGCTTCACAATCTGCTTGAGCTCCTGTTCCAAGCGATCCTGGATGGCTTTCACTGTTTCTGGGATTTTCTTCAGCTTGGCCAGCCCTTTGATGAGTATTCCCATGAAGACAGCACTGTTCTCCTCTGGATCCAGGTCTGTGTCTTCTTTGATTTCCAGAAGGCTTGAGTCTCGCACTGCAATGGATTTAAAAAGGCTTAATCCCAGATTTAAACCATTAAACCAAACATCAGCACCCTGAAGAAGGAGCATGAGAGCTCCTCTGGCTTCATGGAACTCTCAGCATGTGGAGCAACCAAGGATGAAGAAGGGAACCAGAAGCACTTGGATTTTGGGGGGAAGGAGTGGATATTTCTGTTTGCTTGGGGGCTCCCCTAGTCGTAAACCAAGCACTGCACTTTCCATTCATTTTAAAGGAGTTCATGGTGTAAGTCCTGAGTTTGTTAGGAAACAAAGTGCAATTAAGATATTCACAAATGAGAAGACACAATATCCCTACAACAAATCCCCTGAATGTGTTTCAAGGAGCTAAAACCCCCTCAGTTTCTTCCCCAGCTGTTTTTCCTTGCTATTTCCTTCACCAGAGAGGAATTTTCATTACAAACAGTATCAAGTTTAAGAGACTGCTGATGAATTCAGCCAAGTTTACGCTGCCGGAGTGACTGATTGTTTGATTTTATCTTTTTCTGCTTTATTACGTCTGCCAAGGGCTTGATGAAGTTACTCAAATCTTCCAGCAAGGCTTCTAGAAGGGAAAAGTGAGAAGAATTAGAGAGGATACTGCAGACAGGGTCCTGAAGTAACAGGGACTGCACAGGGAGAAATCCTGTTGCTAAGCGACAGGGGATGGGAAAGCAAGAGAGACTCTGCTTGTTTCAAGTAGGTTCATTAAGCAACATTTCTTAATTTACAGATAACACCCAGCACCAACAAAAGCGTGGCTCTGTTAAAGACTGGGTGAAACATTTAATAAATATATTTAAACACTTATGTGGAGTTAAGTGTCTTTGAGGCAAACGGAATTAAAAGCATCTTGGAAGATCTACAGCCACTCTGTGCCATGCACCACGCCAGATCCTTGGATCAAAATTAAAACCCAAAGGCTGTTCCATCTGACTGGGGCTGAGCTCTGAAAAGGCTGGTGGGTGACAGATGACTCCCATGGTTTCAACTCCTCGACAGCTATTTTTTTTCACTTCAAAACTTTTCCAAGAAGCTGAAGAAATGTCAAAAGATCCAGCAGAAGGATGTAAGGAGCGTGGCAGGAGTGAGGGATGGCACGTCACAGGGAGCTGTCTGAAGCTGGGACTGAAGAGAGGAGTTAGGGCAAGAGCAAGAAAACAGCAACCCAAGGATGGTGCCAGTTTATAAAAGTGATCACAATAAATGGGTACAGCTCCTCTCAGTGCCAGTTTACACCAACCTCAGGTTCAGTCAATCAAGAGGCTGCTTTTTTCCAGCAGTGTGATCCCAAACTCTGCACCTCTGGCTCAAAGCAAGCTCACTGCTCACATGGTCTCACATCTGAACACAGAGCAGCAGGTGAGAGTGAGGTGAGAATGGATCCTGCTCTGGAGCCTGGGAGAGCTGAGGGTGCTCACCCAGAGAAGAGAAGGATCCAGGGAGAGCTCAGAGCTCCTCCCAGCGCCTAAAGGGGCTCCAGGAGAGCTGCAGAGGGACTGGGGACAAGGCATGGAGGGACAGGAGGCAGGGAATGGCTTCCCAGTGCCAGAGGGCAGGGATGGATGGGATGTTGGGAAGGAATTCCTGGCTGGGAGGGTGGGGAGGAGCTGGGATGGAATTCCCAGAGAAGCTGTGGCTGCCCCTGGATCCCTGGAAGTGTCCAAGGCCAGGCTGGATGGGGCTTGGATCAGCCTGGGACAGTGGGAGGTGTCCCAGCCCATGGCAGGGGTGGCACTGGATGAGCTTTAAAAAGACCTTTCCAACTCCAAACCATTCCACGATCCCACAATAATGAACATCAGGAAGATCAAACTCTGCTTTTTTCTTTCTCACGCACATTTTTTTCAATTAAATGTGAACAAGTTACAGGACAAGCAACTAGAAACACACAGAATGTATTAATTAAAAAAAAAATAAAGCAGCAAAAAAAGCAAGGATAATACAAAGACATTTCCAACACCAATTGGAATTTAACAACTGGATGCAGACATGTTCCTGCTCAAAGCTCTGCTCCATCACAGACCTTCCACCCCACAGAGCTGCACAGCCCTTTGCGGCTGCAGACCTGATCTCTGCCCACTCTGTTATTGTTATTTGTTATTCTCCAAAACCCACAGCAAACCCAGACACAGAAAATGAGCTCTTTGCAACCAGAGCTGTGAAAAGACAGCACTGGAAGTGCTACAGGAAGGAATGTTTAACCTATTCTTAAAAAAAAAAAAACCACTAAATATCTTGTTTCTCTGAGTTCAATGCAGATACTTCCCAGCCTAAGCAGCCTCTCAGAGGACAGATCCCCATCATGAGGCTACACCCCTTGGTAGGCAGCTTGTAAATTATTCTTAATATCACAAAATGAACACCCCAGAGGGAGGAAATGGAGCTGTAGCCAAATGTGAGGACAGCATTTAAGAGGAGTAAAAGCAGCAATCTTGCTGAGAACTCTGCCAGCACACCGAGACAAATACTCTTCCATTTTCAAAAGAGCAAACCAATTTCCAGCACCCTCAAATAGTCAGGACATTGATTTACATCTCTTACAAACAAGAGCAGAGTGAGCAGCTCGATATCTGGGAGCTGCACACGGGGCTGGGAGCTCTGTTCCATCTGGTTCTTTGATAAAACAGTGGGAACCTGTTTTCAGTGTGTTCCCTGCACATTGTGCCTATCAAACAGGAGCCTTGGGTAGCTCTGGGGGCCTATTTAGCTGTGATCTGACAAGATCCCAACCCTGGGTAACCAAGGATGTTCTTTTCTTTTGTCTTTGGCACTTCAAATGTTCTCTCCTGCCATTTAATGTCATCAAGGGGCTGTTGGACCACAAAGCTTTGGCCCAGGAAGGAGCTCCTCCTGTCCCCCTTCCTCTTCCATGAAGGCATCAAAGGACACAGGCATTTATTAAGGAAAATTGCAGCCCCACGTGCTGCTCCCTGTGGGCAGAGGAGTCCATGGGTGAGGAAAGCTGTCCCTGGAGATCAGCTCTCAGAAGTGAGAGCTTTGGCTGTATTTACTCTGAATCTGGGAATATTAATAACTCTGTTACTCTTTAGGATCAAGAAGTTATTCCTAGCTTTGATTTTTGGAAGGAAGGAGGGGGGAGAGCAGATCTGCCACCTAGGACTGCTGGAAGGCAGACCTGAGCCTGGTTGAGACTCCCTTGGGAGCCTGTCCTGGAGGGCAGAGGAGTCCAGCAAGGCTGGACATCCTTCAGAAAGGAAATCCTAAAGGCACAGGAGCAGGCTGTCCCCAAGAGCCAAGGGATGAGCAGGCAGGAAGAAGACCAGCCTGGCTGGACAGAGAGCTTTGACTGGAATTCAGGGGAAAAGGAGAGTTCCTGGCCTTTGGAAGAAGCAGAAGGCAGCCCAGGAGGAACAGAAGGATGTTGTGAGGTTGGGAAGGGAGAAAATGAGAAGGGCCAAAGCCCAGCTAGAACTGAACCTGGTCATTGCTGTAAAGGACAATACAAATATTTCTATAAACACATCAGCAAGCCAAGGTGGACCAGGGAGAATTTCCATCCTTTACTGAATGTGGTGGAAAAAGTGACAAAAGGAGGAGGCTGAGGTACCAAATGCCTTCTCTGTCCCAGTCTTGAACAGCAACACCAGCTGCTGTCAGAGCACTCAGGGGAAGGCAGGGGTGGGAAGCCCCAGAATCCAAGGGGAATGGTGAGTCCACACCACTTGGACACTCACAGATCTGTGGGGCAGGTGGGAACCACCCAAGGGCTCTGAGGGGCAGGTGGGATCCACCCAAGGGCTCTGAGGAGCATTCCCAGCCTCCAGCAGATCAACTCTCACCCAGCTCAGTGTCACTGCTGAGGAGGCCCTGGATCCCTCATCCAGGTCCCTGACAAAGATGTTGTCCTAGGTCACAATGTAAGATGTGCCCAAAAGTATGGATTCTATCACCATCTTCATGAGATGTTGAAACCAGGAGGGGCAGAGCTCCCTGCCTCCTCCCTCAGCACTATCTCCTGTTAATGATAACTCACCCCTGGAATATCTCCTGTTAATGATAACTCACCCCTGGACTATCTCCTGTCAATGGCCCATCAGTGCCTTGCCCATGGCTCACCATCCCATTGTGAGATGCTCCACCCAGAGGGAGGAACCAAGCATTCCATCCTGGATATAATCTAAGATTTAGAACACCACAGGAGCCTTTCCCACTGGATTTCCAGAGGACAGGAGCTACAGAGCCACCACTGGACCTTCTGAGGAACACCAGACCTTTCTACAGGATCACTGCTCCAGCAGAACCACATCCATCACTTCAGGTGGACTGCAGCCACCATCTCACTGGGCTGCCACTGCTACCCTGACTAACAGGGTGTCAGCTCCTATCTGACTCTGTCTGTTTAAACCAGTGTTTTTCTGCCTTGTTTTATATATATATATATGTATATTAGTAAAGGACTTCTATTTCTATTCCCCAAATCTTTGCCTGAAAAGCCCCTTAATTTCATAATCATAATAATTCCGAGGGAAGGGAGTTGGATCTTTCATTCCAAGGGAGGCTCCTGCCTTCCTCAGCACACACCTGGCTTTCAAACCAAGACAGATGTCAAACAGCTTTCTCCAGGAGAACATTCTGGGAAACAAAGGCTTGACCAAAGTCCAGGTAGACCTCACACATGCACAGCCTTTCCCTCATTCTCCAAGGGGAAAGGATGTCCACAGAAGATCAGGTTTGCCAAGCAGGACCTGCCTTTCCTAAACCCACTCTGACTGCACTGATCCTTTTCCCTAACCAAGCCTGCAAACCTCTTGTGAAGCAGAGCAGTTGAATACATCTTATCAAACTCCTCCTAAGACAACAGCTTAAAGGAATGATGATTTTGCCGCATTCTCGAATAAATTTGCAGCCATTTTCACAAATTTTTCATCACCAAACCATTTTTCATCTGAAAATGCACACCTCTGTTTAAGCAGGCAGAAGTTGAGCCGTGGATGAAACCCCTAAAAGTTGAACCATTGATTTCCCACCTCTGGAGTGGGGGAAGCTGCCCTCATCCCTGCTCTGCTGATGTCCTACAAAAACATCTGTTCCAGCTGGAATTTATTTGCTCAGTGCTGCCGTTTCCCAACCTGCTGCAAGGAGCTTTTTAACAGCTCCGGTCTGATCCCTAAAAAGCCAACTTCAGGAACTCATTTAAGCAAAGCAGCTGAAAAAAAGGCTCGTGGGTCTTGTTTTTCATTCCAGTGAACGGCCAAAATCTGCTACTCCTCATTACTGAAGGTTTCATTATCCACGGGCTTTTATGGGAATCTAGTAAAATTTAATGTACTATTTTCCATGATTTATGTCCTTCTGCTGATATCCTTTGCACCTTTAATCCTCCCAGAGAAAAGCACACGAGTTCTTGGTGGCCCAAAGGTGTAATTTCAGATTTGAAGGAGCATCACCTGCTAATTCCTGGTGCTGAATCCTTGTTCTGACACATGCACAGAGCAACAAATGGACACTTCCTGCACAAATTGGTCCTTGGAAGATTTTGGGAATTTTCTGCTCTGCCTTGCTACCAAACACAGAAGAAAACCCAGCTCAAAATCAACAAAAGCATGAAAATCAAGTCTCCAAATAAAAAAATAAGTGCACTGTAGCCAAGTATCTGGTGTTGGACCACGCACAGGAACAACTCATGAAATCACAGAGAAACAATTATGTGTTACTCTCCTGCCTTTCACTGCATGGATCTAAAATCTCCTTGATTTTTTCCCTTTCCTTCCCCCAAACTGACCCCCACATCATTAAATTTTAAGCACAAATACTGAAGGCAAATCAGCCAGCTGCTGTCAGATCCTCAGGTGAGGTCCAGAAGAAGAGATCTTTTGAAGATTTCTTGAGCATGTTTGAAGTGAAAAGAACCTGTGACAACAAAGTGGCATTTTTTTAGATTCACCTTGAAAACGGGACATTCCCAAGCTCTGGCTCCTGCAGGGATTTTGCAGGAGCAGGTTTAGAGGTGTCCACATGATGCTGAAGTCCCTGGTTCTTGAAGAAAGAGAGCCAGGAGCAGTACCTACACCTGACCTCAGAACCACCACAATGCCTGGCCCTAGAAACTCCTAGTGCTCAAACCCAAAAAAATCTAAATAAATTAACAATTCAGCATAAAATCTCCCATAGCAGTATTTATTGTCACTACCAGCTCATCTTCTGCTGGATTTCTAAGAAGTATTATCCCAAATTTCCCAGGAAAGGGCACTTTTGGGGTTGCTGTGCAGGCGAGCACATTTCAGAGTTCCAGGAAAAGCCTGGCAAAGCAGGAACCTTCCTGAATACCCTTCAGAGCACAGAAAGTTCAAGCAGAGAAATATAATTTCAAAGTGAATTGATTTCTCTGAACTGGCATGAAGGGAAAAGTGGTGCTGGTGAAGTGCCACATCTCCAATCCTCAGGTGAGCATTACTGAAGGGTTTGTTTATTTTACATGAGGCAGGAACAGCTTTAATTTCCTTATAAAGATTCTACAGCACAAGGTAACCTCTCCTCTGGGAAGGGAGTGCAGGAAGGACTCCAAATTTTGGCATTTTTGCTGGGATGGGATGAACGAGCCAGTGCTTTAGAATGACACCCATTAATATGCACAGCCACTTTGTTTCATCAATAAAAAGCCAAAGAACTTAAGTGACTAAAGGCAGAAACAGCTTTTGTTATGCATACACATAAGTTTTAAATTCTCTGGTACTTGTGCAGTCCTGGAAAAGGCTACTTTTAAATAAAATTACACGGAAAAAATCTGCATAAGTACATTGTGCACTTGAAGCAGAACCATATGCATATTTTATGCTGATCAAATGTTTTCTGTTAGAATCCACATCTTTGCCAGGCTGAGGGACACTTGCCCAGCACTTCACTGAGCAGCACAAAGCACAAGGAGGAGCCAAGGAAGAGATTTTCTGGTGCACTGGGTGTGAAGAGCAACAAGAGATCTGCAAAAACAGGGTCAGGAGAGGCATCTCCTGCCCCACTCCCCATCCATGAGGTGGGAGATCCCCATCAGCTCCATGACTTCAGACCTTTTGGGTTTTTTACTCTAGAGAGGACCAATATTTTAGGGGGAAAAAATAGCAGACACTTTACAAATCATTGAAAAAAAAAGTATTTTAACATTTAGAGGGGCTGAAAGTAAATGGTTTTTAGATCTCTTCCAACCCCAACCATTCTGTTTCCAGTGGTAAAGCTGGGATTCAGGTTTTTGTGGTTTATTTTCTCAGTTCCTCAAACTCCTGTGATCTTTTGTAAGAAAACTGAACTTCCCACTGATCAGAGAGCAGAACAGGAATTCTTAAGTTTTTCCCTCAGAATTTTCCTGTAGTTCTTCTCTTCCAGCTTTTGAGTGACCAAGATGCAGTGTCCAGTTCTGAAAGTCTGTGACTCCACAAACCTCCAGGACACAGAAAAACAGCCCCAGGCTCCAAGAGCAGCCAGCCTGGCAGGAGCAGAGCTGAAGAACAAAACCCCTGGAGGAGCAGAAGATAAGAGCAATCAAATGGAACCATCTCAGAGGCAAGTGTGACAAAACTAGAAACAGAGGGATAAAAGAATTAATAAGGCTGAAAAGAGAAGGAAAGATTCTCTACATTTGAGGAATGCTGAAATAACCAGGTTTGAAAGGGGGGAAGAGGCTGTAGGTCACTTCTGTATTATTCATCAAGGACAACCTCACTTAGCAATCTTCTGAAACAATGCAAAGATTAATTTCCCCTCTCTGCAGCCCTTCCAAAGCCTCAGACAAAAGCACCAGAGAAAGAGTTTTGCTCAGTGTTTGTCGCAGCAACACGAATAAAAGATCAGCCCCAGATTATTCCTGTGTACAGCCAGACCTTTAGTCAAAGTTACAAAGCTCCCACAAGGAAAAGATTTGACCTTTTGGCTCCAGCACAATAAAAAACTTCAGCAATATCTACACAAACCTGGCTGCCTGCAGTAAATAATGCTGAGGAAACCTCCACACAGAATGACCCCACTGCAATCTCTGCTGCTCAAGGGATCAAGAACACGACCAAGGTGAGAACAGAAAGCTGAGTGTATTTAACTGAAGCTGGCAGTGGTTAGGAGAGGGAAAAGATGATTTTCTAAAAGAAAAAAAAAGTTCTGCCTCTGGACACGACACTCACTCGTTTTGTGACACTGCACAAATCACTTCCCAAGTTTTGGTCTCCCCTGAGCCACGAGGAGATGATTTGCCTCCTCCTACTCCAGCACAATCAGCTGAAGATCTACAAATGAATTAAATATGGCTGAAATACTCACTGCTGGAGCTTCCAGGAGTGCTGAACTGGGAAGTCTCAAGGAATTTCCGAGGTGTAGATAAATTAGTGACATCCATCAGAGGCACAGGAGAGGCATCTTTCACAAGGGACCTGTGTGAGGGGAGAGAATTAAAGCACACAGTTGATTATTATTTACACTCTGTTCACAACAAATAATCCACTCATTCCTTAGGTTTTCAGCCTAAGAAATAGATATTCCCATTTTCCATGCCTTGTGTCAAACTTAATCCTCCAAACTTCTTGATTCCCACCAGAAACTCTTTTTCCTGCTCTTCACATTCCTGTTCTGGACACACTCACATGCATCCCTTCCCAAAGGAACCTCCTTACTCAGAAATTAAAAAGATTTTCCACTTGGCCATTTTTATTTTAAATTCACATTGCATTAATTGCCTAAAAAGTGTCACATTGTCCCAGCTGCTGGACATGGCAAGGGGACACATGCAAGAAATCAGGTTTTGGAGAAAGAAATGAGGAAGGCTCCAACAGTGGAGCTCAGAATGTTTGCTTAGAGGTCAAAATGCTCAAGGAAACCTGGAAAAATAAAGGTTAGGCTTGGTATCCTGCAGAAGAACCACCTAAAGCAACAAGCCACCCCTGCTGCAAGAGTTCCTGTTAGCAAATACCCTCAATGTGCTACAGGGAATGTGAGAAAAGGGAATCCAGAGTGAAAGGAAGATCCCTGCAGCAGCCACACAAAAGTGCAGTTAATTAGCAGCCCCCCAGTCTGGGTACACCAAAGCTTTGTGGTGGTTTTTAATTAATGAGTAAGGAGGAGACTGATGACTTGATAGCAACCCTCCTTCCTAGAGATTTCAATTTCAATCAATCCTTTATTTCATGAATTCATTTCATGCAACTGGCTATCTTGCATTTTTGGCAGGCAGATTTTTATTCCTTGTCACAATAAAATGCTCATTTATCTTTTCTCGGCATCTCTTATCAAGTGCTGGCTCCCCTCTCGTTCTCCACCTCTCCTACTCTGCAAAAATTATCTCCCAACATTGTGTCTCTTCCAGGCACTTTCTTCCTTCCCTCCAACAACTCAGAATTAGCAAAATCAGGAAAAAACAGCCTATAATTAATTGAATTTCCACTGACCACAAGCACCAACCAGGTAAGAAGTTTCAACACCTTTAAAACACCTTGGAAACAACAAAACCAAGACATTTCAGCTCAGAGACTTCAGTATTGTGGCCTCCATCTCATCACCTTAAGCTTGATTGGGAGGCTTTTAAAATTTAAGATATTTCCTACAAAATGAGGTTTTCCTTTCCTCATGATCATGACATTTGTAGGAAGTCACATGCAAGTGACTTTCTGTTCATGTAAGATTTTTCAGACATCTCTGTGTCTGGGAGAAAAACTTTTCCCACACAGCAACGAGAACAGCAAGGAAAAACCAAATTGATAAGAACACTTGTTAGGAATACTTTCTTTGTATTTTCTCAGTGTTTCCTTTGGCCAATGGAAAAGTGTATCTTGCATTTTACACACACAGTTCTGTGCACAACACTCACTGCATGGATAATATCTCGAGAATAAGAGATCTTTCTCTGCTTTTTTTGCATTTTGCTTTTGCCTTTGCATGAATCAAGGATCTAAGCCTTCCAATCATTTTGAGAATGGAATCTTTTTCGTTGCTCTGGCCTCATAAGGGGACAGAGCACAAGGAGGAGCCATGGGGATATCTTTGTTGTTATCATTGCAACAGGGATAACATCAGGGGAAGGAAAAGAATGCACAGAGGAGCTGCGGGAAGCAGCAAAACCCCAAGAGAAGCTCTGAGAAAAGTGAAAGAACACAAAGAAGCTCGAAGGTGCTGAAGCACTGAAATACAGATTTTAGAGGAAACCCTGCAGTCTTCACTGAAAATCAGCTTTTGTAGAAATTAGTGAGAGAAACAGGAATCAGATAACTGACCCTGGATGCAAATAACTAATGGTCTGTCATGGTGTGTTTGTGTGGCTGTGTTTGCAGCTGGGAACAGGAAAACTAATGAACAGATTTAAGGAAAGCCCTGACAAGTACCAACTGCCCCATCTGGGAACCATCCTAAGAAGTTTTCCCAGGGGTAATTTGTATTGTCAAAGCCTAGAAGGGTAGAAAGGTCATGGAGAGGAAGGTGAAGATTACTTTATCCTCTGAGACCTCCCCTCAAATTCTAAGACCACCGCCCCAAATCAAGGAACATACCACGCATGCTTAATGACTTTCAAGCTAATTGAAACTGAAGTGGGGATGGGAGGTGTTTTTGCTATGAATATGTGTTTATATTTGGATATTCAAAGCTTTTGTAAATAAATAGAGTCTGTGACTGCCTGGCTCTTTGCACTGTGCATGAGGGAATGATCCCCACAGTGCCCAGTGCTGGAATAACTAACTTCTAACTCTAAGCTGTTAGAGAGTCTTTGTCCATCTCAAGCCGAGTATCGATATTAGATCAATACTCATATTTTAATAAATCAGTGCACCAACAAATCTTGGGCACAATTCTGAGGGGATTTGCACGGCAGAAAGGCAGGGTTGGGGTGCCAGCTGCTGTCCCTGGGGCAGGTTTGGGGAGGGAAGGGGAGCTGTGTCCCACCCGAGGCGAGCTCTGTCCCTGGCGCGCTGCCCCACGCGGTTGGTGGATTTGATGTAGAGGTGCCTGTGCAGTTCATCGATCAGCACCAAGTGCAGATTCATCTTCTTGCTGTGCAGCTCCAGCCTCAGGTCACTCAGCCCCTCCACCTGCAGGAGGGGACCCTCCAGGGAATCCACTGCTGACACCTGGGGGGAAAACAGGAGACAACTTTTAGACGTGGATTCGTTCAACTCTCGCCATCGATTCGTTTGATTTTGCAATTTTTCCTTTTGGATTAGGGGTGTGGCTGAATACCAGGATGATTCTAGCCTTAAAACCTTCCTAAAGCAGAAAATCTTGAAGTAATATTTCTTTATTTCTATTCCCAAACAAATTATATAGAAGGGTCCAACATCCAAGTAATTCAGATTTAATGCACGGCCTTCAAATATTCAGCAAATGTAAAAAAGAAGTTAGTGAAAGCACAGTTCTTTAATAAAAATCAAAGCATGGTTTATCCCCAAATAAGAGGATTATTAAGTAGAAAAGTGTTAGAAGAAGATAGTGACAACGATGTTTGATGGTTGTTATTCTTTCCATTACAGAAACACCAAAAAAACCCATTATTCCTAATTCTACAAATGGGGGAGAAAATGGCTTCAATTTAATTTGTGTAAAGTCATGACTGAAAAAGCTTAAGAGGCCTCATCCTTTAGGCTGCACAAAGGTTATGTCCTGTGGCTACACCGTGTGAATATCTGAAATAATGCCCAGCTGGCATCCCATGGGCACTGAAATGAGGATCATAATGTCCTTTTCTATCCTAAAAACAAACGTGGACAAAACCCAAACACGGACAAAACCCACCAGGAATGACAAATCAGTGCCTAAAAGTGCCATTCCTCCTGGTTTATTCGGGTTTCTATTTAACAGAGATTTCCAGTTACTAATAAATAAATAATGGCATCCCTCTGCAGCTTCCAGACTCTGAGTGCTGATGTTGTAAGAAGCTGGCAACAGCGTGTTTGGCATGCAGAGGTTTAAAATCAAATTGAAAAACCCATTCCCTACTAACTGAGGATGCTGTCAGTGAAATGAGACATTTGCTTGCACTTCAGGATCTCGGTTCAGAACAAAGCTGTCAGCCAAACATTAAAAATTAAAAGCAAAGATACAGCGAGCAGCCAGCCCAGCCGAGGGCTGCTCCCTCAGTACCAGTAAATATTAACTCTGCTGAAAGAACATCCATCACCAGGGTATTCCTCTGCTGGCCTCCAAGTCCAGGAAAAAACTGGAATATCCACAGGACAGCCAAGATTTTTAGATGAATTTTTAAATCTTCCATCGTCTTCCTTCTCAGAACAGTCAGGGAAGTTTGGCCATCACAAAACCACCCTGAAGATGAAAGAAATTCCCAATTTCCTTCTCCCCAGAGGAGGTGCCAGAGCACAGCCGAGTGGAGATGCTCTGCAGGCACCACGTGGGAAACTCTGGCAGCAGTGGAAGTGTTAATTCTTCCTTTCTTCCTTTAGCAGGTGGAGCTGTCCCCCAAATTTCCCCATTCCAAAAGCACTTGAACCCTCCCAAAATCGCTTCAGGGGAGCTGCAACTGCCCTGGGAGTTGGGCCAAAAATCCCACCAGAGCAAGGAGCAGGAACAATGTTTGTCACACTGAGAAGCTGAGAGATGAAAAAGCAGCCAGAGAAGAAGTGAAATCAAGAGCAAAGTGACATTAAAAAGGTTCCAAGACACCCAGGGAAAGTTTTCTTTGAAAGGCAAGGAATGGGAATTGAAACTTTCCACTCAGATCTTTCAGCTCTGGTTTTGTCTTGCCAGTTCCTAAAGAGTTTATTGCTCACAAAAATAATTATTAAGGCCAGAATATGGCTCCAAAGTACATCTTTTAAGGAAAAAAATGGAATTTTCAACCATTTATTATACTTCAAAAAAAAAAGGTTCAATCCATGTTCATGGAAATCAAAGGAAGGTCTCCAGTTGGTTTAGATGGCAACAAATATAAATATTATGTTAAAAACCAAACAGTTTTGCTTACAGAAAGATGATTTAGGTCCTGGCAACAAAGCAGCAGCCAAGATGATATTCCAGAATAAAAAAGATGAGAGGAAAACCTTTGTGTGCTGGATAAGCCACCCCAGAAGAGAATAAGCAACCAAAAGGAAGCAAAGACACCAAGAAAAAACACACAAAATTAAATATACACTAAAGGCAGATCAACAGTGGAACTTTAGAAGAAACTTTTGGGACTTTATGCCCTCGCTCAGCTCCCAACACACCAAAAGTTGGATTATGCAAGAGATGCCAATCAGCTTTCCCTGGTTTTTAACACTCCCATCACCTGCTGGGTGCCTCCAAAAGGACTAAAAAATGTGGAATTTGATAGAGAGGGCAAGAGTTATCCTGCAAGGCTCCAGTTAACTCTGATAATGGAGAAGCAGCCCAAGAAAACCTGGAAATGAGATGTATAGAAGAGCTACAAGTGGTTAAAAAGTCCAGAAAAAGCAGCTCATGGTCCCTCCTGGCTCTTTTTTTCCACACACACAGCTCAGTTAAATGGAAATAAAGTGATTTTTGTTTGTTTTTCTGCAGGGGGAATCATGGCATTGTGTTGGACTAGCTGGACACAAAGGTAATTCAGGTAAAAGAGCTCCCCCACGTTATTCTTTTGGCAGGGACTGGGGTGCAGAGAGGAACCACAGCAACACAAAACAGCTGGGAAGGGAATCAAACACAAATGAGTCGTTTTTCTTCTGGGAAATCTGCTTTAAACCAAGCAAATTGTACCACAAGAATGGGCAGTCCCCACCAGCACCTCCTTTAATTCTTTAATTCAGCTCTCTCTCCCACTGAAAGCTGCTCAGGAACACACAATAACTGTAATTTAGTCAAACACTAATTAAAATATTGGCCTGGATTAGCAGAGAATTGGGCTTAGATGATCTGATAGTGGCTCCTGATGTTCAAATCTTATCTCTCTCTCTACTTATTAGTACCTCCAACGAGTAAAGAGCCTTTAGGAAACGGAGATGAAATAAGCCTGAAAAAAGAGCTGTGCTTTGTATAAGCTAAAAATTGCAAGTTTATAGAAAATAACTGTGGCAGCAGCACCATTAGGCAGCTTGTTTAAAGGTCACAGGCAGTTTATAGCAGGGCTTAATTGCCTTCAAAAGAAAACACAGCTAAACACTTGCTTAGTGCACCAGGCAATTTGGAAGGGTTTAATTTAGCATTTTACAACAAACGAGAACCTAACTGCTAACAAGGTATTTGTCAAAATTCTTTTCTTTCCTGACTTCAGCCAAAGTTTTCCAATCTGCTCGCAGTGAAATCTGTTTGTTCCCTCAGAGGTTCTGCTGAACCCCCACAGGCCTGGAAGTGAGCAGAGATAAAGTGAAAACTCTCAGTGAGATGTTTTTTTCCAGGGATGGGGGAAAAAAAACAAACCAAAATAATGACAGAAACCTAAAAGCATGGAATGGTTTGGGTTGGAAGGGATAATAAAGATCCAACAGTTCCCATAGGCAGGGACACCTTCCACTATCCCAGGGTGCTCCAAGCCCATCCAACCCAGCTTTGGACACTTCCAGGGATGAGGAATTCACAATTTCTCTGGGCCAGGCCCTCCCCACCCTCCCAGGGAAGAATTCCTTCCTAAATTCTGGTTTATCAGACTAGAAAACCAAATCCTTTCTGGCTGGGAAACCAGAATTTAGACAACAGATATGAATTTAGACAACAGATATGAAAACATGAACAAACAACTGAGAAAGGTTAAAAGAAAACAACGTGGTGGGTCATAATTGGAGATGAAAAAAGCCAAGTTGTACACAAACACAATGTGACAAAAGGGAAAAAGCTGAGCCCTCGGAATAAAAGAGTAAAATAAATAAGCAACAACCCAGAAGGTTCCAACTGCCTCGCTGGTGAATACAACAATGCTGACATTTAAAGGGAGAATTGATCTGCTGCTTTTACAAGGGACTCACTTTCACGAGGTACAGGAAAGGAAAAGGACTAAAAAACAGCTTAAATAAGTGTAGGCAGATCTAAGCAAGCAGGTCACTGAATTCCATTTGCACCTGACATGGAGGAGATAAGGACTGAGCCTGGGAACTGCTGTGGAACAGGAAAAGTCCTCACAAGCAGCTTTTGGGACTTGGCAAAAAGAACACCCACAAAAAATGCTGATCCCTCCCTTCCCTGGGAGGAATTTAGGAGAATTCCTGAAGGATCCCTGCAAGTGTCCAAGGCCAGGCTGGATGGGGCTTGGAGCAGCTGGGATAGTGGAAGTGTTGCCTTTTCCTGGTCTTCAAATTCAAACCAAAACACAGTTTAAGGGGAAAAGGGGTTTCAACTTCGGGATTTATTTAAGGATCCTTGGGTGCAGCACTTGGTCCAGGTGGAATGCTTCGAAAAATGCATGCATTTCACTCTTGTGAAATACACACAATTCTAGGTTTTGTAAAATTCACATATTTATGAATTAAAAGATATCTCAATGAGAGGTTTGAGTGAACTTTTCGTTCTGAGGAATTTTTTCTCTGGATGGGCCTATCTTAGTTTACAAAAAGATGTTTTGGAGAGGACTTGGGGGCTTTAAGATTGTTTGGTTTCTTGGTTTAACGGTGCCGCGTTAAGCTGAGTTATCAGGCTTGGAGAGTTCCAAGTGTGTGGGCTAAGAGCACTGAGAATACATAAAACTATAAAAGAGTCTAAGAGGGGTATAAAAAAAAAGTGAAAAATCATTCTGGCATCAGGAGGTGTCCCTGCCCATGGGAACTGAGTGATGCTGAAGGTCCTTTCCAACCCAAACCTGGGAACCAAAGCGCAGTGAGAGGCAGGATGGCAGCACAGAACACTCACAGGTGCCACCCTATTTCTGTGCCACCCCATTTCCGTGCCACCCTTTCTGTGCCATTCCATTTCTGTGCCACCCTATTTCTGTGCCACCTTATTTCTGTGCCATTCCATTTCTGTGCCACCCTATTTCTGTGCCACCTTATTTCTGTGCCATTCCATTTCTGTGCCACCCCATTTCTGTGCCATTCCACTTCTGTGCCACCCCATTTCTGTGCCACCTCATTTCTGTGCCATTCCATTTCTGTGCCACCCCATTTCTGTGCCATTCCACTTCTGTGCCACCCCATTTCTGTGCCACCTCATTTCTGTGCCATTCCATTTCTGTGCCACCCCATTTCTGTGCCATTCCCTTTCTGTGCCACCCCATTTCTGTGCCACTCCATTTCTGTGCCACTCCATTCTGTGCCATTCCATTTCTGTGCCACCCCATTTCTGTGCCATTCCACTTCTGTGCCACCCCATTTCTGTGCCACCCCATTTCTGTGCCATTCCATTTCTGTGTCACTCCATTTCTGTGCCACCCCATTTCTGTGCCATTCCATTTCTGTGCCACCCCATTTCTGTGCCATTCCCTTTCTGTGCCACCCCATTTCTGTGCCACTCCATTTCTGTGCCACTCCATTCTGTGCCATTCCATTTCTGTGCCACCCCATTTCTGTGCCATTCCACTTCTGTGCCACCCCATTTCTGTGCCACCCCATTTCTGTGCCATTCCATTTCTGTGTCACTCCATTTCTGTGCCACCCCATTTCTGTGCCATTCCATTTCTGTGCCACCCCATTTCTGTGCCATTCCCTTTCTGTGCCACCCCATTTCTGTGCCACTCCATTTCTGTGCCACTCCATTCTGTGCCATTCCATTTCTGTGCCACCCCATTTCTGTGCCATTCCACTTCTGTGCCACCCCATTTCTGTGCCACCCCATTTCTGTGCCATTCCATTTCTGTGTCACTCCATTTCTGTGCCACCCCATTTCTGTGCCATTCCATTTCTGTGCCACCCCATTTCTGTGCCCTTCCCATTTCTGTGCCATTCCATTTCTGTGCCACCCCATTTCTGTGCCACTCACTGCCTCGGCACAGGAGCTGTCACAGATTGAGCCTGGAAAAGCTCAATGGGAAAAGCAACTTGAGCAAAAAAGGAAAGGAACAAAACTGTTTGACTCAAATTGTACCTGGAGAGCAGCAAGCAGATGTTTACTTCAACAAGGTTTGTGTTCTCTGCTTTTCCCCACCTCAAAACCCAAATCACTCATAAGTTTGTGGTAATTAGCAATAAAATAAGCAAGGAATTCCTCAAGTTAAGGCTGTTTTGCTTGTAAAATTCCCACATTTTCAATTGACAGTGGAGGGAATCCCAGAATGTCCTGAGTTGGACCCACAAAAATCATTGAGGCCAATGATCAGGACAACACCCAAAAAAACAGAATCCTGTGAAGCCCTTGGAGCCTCCACTGCTGGAAACACTTAATGAGTAACTGATTAAAGCTGCTTGATGCTGAATTTATATCTTTTCATTCCAACCTTGATGTATTATATCTTTAATTTCAAGTTTTATCAAGGCTGTGTTTCAGCTGTGGATTTATTGCAGTGTTTTGGCTGCAAGGTGAATGAAGATGAAGCAGAAAAGAAAAGCCTTGGAGGATGGGTCAGCTAAATAATAGTAAACATGGAAAACTTGCATGGAAAAGAGGAAATCCAAAGGTTGGGACTTTTTGTTCACCTTTAAAAATCTCGTAAAAATCAAGAAGCAAAAAGCAAAGAGATGTAAAAGATGATGATGGAGCCTTTGCAATATTTTGGGAAGGGCTGAGATCACTCCACAGTACGAAAGGATTTGGGACCAAATGATGCACAAAATGAGGGGGATGGACACAGATGACTGAAGCTGAGAGGGGGAGAGGTTTGGAAAATCAGTTTGAAAGATTCTGAGTGATACACACACAAAAAAGTGCTCAGTTTGCAGGAAAATATCCTAAAAAAACCCCCAATCATGCTCATCCTGGGACAAGCAAACTGATCTGATGGGGGAAGGAGAGAAATAAATGTACAGACAAAAGTAAAAAGGTTATTTTGGGCAAACCTGGTCTAAAACACCTCAACACAAAGGACAAACAACTTCTATTTTTCTGAACCATTCCAATGGCAATGACCAAACACTGTTTTCCCTCTGCAAACTTTTAAATATTTATAAAATTATGTTCCTCATTTGCTGTCCTTTCCTCCAGCTAGAGAAATTTAATTCTTTTGCATTTGCCTCAGTCACCCATCAATCATTCTCCTTCCTCCTCCACTCGCTGTAATTCATCAATGTCTTTCTAGCCACAAAGTGCTGGAACCAAAAGTGGTGCTCAAGGAAAAGAGGGGTGAAAAACAAGAGGTTTCTCCAACTGCTCACTTGGACTTGAACACACATTTCTCCACCAGTATGGACAAATGACTTCCCTGAAATGGCAGAATTCTCTACTGGCATCACAGAGTTACACAAGACTTTCTCCTTTCACTTCTCATTTCCATTTTCATCCCAAATGTTTCAAATGCTTTAGGAAGAACTGAATTTATTGCACCTTTCCATCAGCTTTAAAGCTGCATTTTCAAAATCATTCCATCAGATTTATCTGGATTATTTTAGAGTGTCCCATAACCCTTCAACAATTTTTCAGGGTGTGGTTTACTGGGGATAAAATTCTTACACCTCAGAGTTTAAAAAAGAATTCCTGGAAAGATCAAAGATTGCTGGGAAAGCATCCTCTGCACTCCACCTCTGCTCTGCCTTCATTACAGGCTGATTTCTTTATTTAATAAACTTTCATCAGCTGAAATGAAGAGTTGTTATGAGCAGAGCCAAGAGCCCCCTGATGATGCTGTGGAGAGGCACTGAGGAGGAGCTGAGGTCAAGCACGTGGCAAAGCAAATGAGGCAGCTTTAGGTACTAAAACTTCATGCAAGAGACTTCCCTGATAATGCAAATTATGGCAGGAAAAGAATGAGAGCCAGAATTGGTAACTATGCCCAGGGGGAAAAAAAAAATAAGATGTTTCAAAGGGACAGAAACTCCATGTTCTGATGTGTTTATAAAACGTAATTTTGAGAAAAAATAGACAGGAAATAGGTGGAAAGTGTTGTAACAATGCACCACCAATCCTTCCTGCATGAAGAACTTATCAGTGTTCTACCAAACTTCACCTGGACAAACTCAATGCCTTCAGGTCCTCCTTGTGTGGCCCCAGACCTTTCACCAGACACACAAATCCCATGATTTCCATGTTTTCCTGAGTCACCAGGACATATTTGAGGTACTATGGAATTAATAAAATTAGCAAAGACCAAGGTGCCTCTTTCTCACCTGACCCTCACCCTCAGCAGGTCTGCCAATCATTAACAATTAAGAGAAACCTCACAGGAAATGAGAGACAACCCTGGAGACGGCACTTCTCAAAATAAGACTTTCAAGCAGAGCCAAACATTAAATTTACCTGTAAAAGCATTTCTACAGTATCCCAACCAAACCAAGGTCTCTCATTTCCACTTACTTAATTCCAAAATATAAAACTCTTCCACGGCAGCACCTCAATCCCAGCTCTGCACCAAGGAATGCAGAAACAAAATCAAAGTGCTTTTATTGATTTTCCTTGTTCCTGCTGAAAGGCAGGTGGTAAATACAAGTTATTTTTATTTATTTCATTATTCCAGGCTGCTTAAGGTGTAAGAACTCTGCTCGCTACAAGGCACTTTTAATTGAAAGACTCTTCTTGTGGCAGCCTGAGGGAAGTCACAGGTGGCAGCTACAAGAGATAAAAATGAAACCTCTTGGCAATGCCCAGAGCTACAAAGAGCCAGTGTTGTCCAGGGAGGTGGTGCCACTCCAAATGCTTTTCCAGAGGATTAACATGGAGGGCACAGAAAAGTGAGGAGGACACAGAATCCCAGAATGGTTTGGGTTGGAAGGGAACTTAAAGCTCATCCAGTGCCACCCCTGCCATGGGCAGGGACACCTTCCACTGTCCCAGGCTGCTCCAAGCCCCAATGTCCAACCTGACCTTGGACACTTCCAGGGATCCAGGGGCAGCCAGAGCTGCTCTGGGATGAGATGTTTGTTATGGGATGAATAAAAAGAGGGTAAATATTTTGCACACAGAGTAAAAACCTCCCTCAGCTCCTGAGAAAACATTCCAACATTTTAAACCCCTTGTTTGACTCCCCACAGCAAGGGAGGTTCCTTGTCCTCACTCCTCTCCAGGATATTCTCTACCCTTGCTTGGTTTCTCCTCTCTCTGCTTTCCCTGGGCCACCTTCATTTGTTTCCCAGAGCAGCTGTGGCTGCCCATGGATCCCTGGAAGTGTCCAAGGCCAGGCTGGATGGGGCTTGGAGCAGCCTGGGATAGTGAGAGGTGTCCCTGCCATGGCAGGAATGGCACTGGATGATCTTTAATGTCCCTTCCAACCCAAAGCATTCCATGATTTCTGCACAGCATTTCCACTTATTAACACCCCTGCCACTTCTGCCCCTGTTGTCACCCACAAAGTCACTCAGTTGTGTTGGAAACTCCTGCACTTTAAAAAGCAAAACCACTTTTTTTGTGAAATGCCAAATGTGCTGTGACAAAGTGGTCAGCTCCAAAAAATCCTGCTGCTATTCTTCACAACAGAAAGCAGAGCAGGAGAGATGTAGAATTATTATTATTATTATTTTCCTGACATTTAGAAAGCTCTAGTTTAAGTTCTTAACATTGGAAGAGAAAAAAAAATAGGTGCTGGAGTTATTTTCCACTTGTGGAGAAACAAATTTCTGTCAGTTCAGCTCCGTATTTCCTGGGAAAGACACGGGAGGAGGATGTGCCCATGAGGAAAACACAAATTCCTCACTCCCTAATACAAGGATGGGAGAAGTTAAGTGAAGAATAATCAAAGGGCTCCATCCTTCCTTCTTCCTACCTTCATTCTTCCTTCTTGTCTTCCTAACAAAAACATTCAGCTGGAAATAGCAGTGATCCTCCCTCCTATCCCACAGATATTCTGCAGTTCCAGTGTCTGGTACCTGACACAAGGGCAGATCCAGACACAAAACCAAAGCAGCCTAAAGAGTTTTTATTTAATTATATGACACGACCTTGAATTACTTGATTCAACAATACTTCTTCCCTTCA
Organism: Vireo altiloquus; assembly: GCA_013396875.1. Classification (NCBI taxonomy): domain Eukaryota; kingdom Metazoa; phylum Chordata; class Aves; order Passeriformes; family Vireonidae; genus Vireo; species Vireo altiloquus. The sequence continues at coordinate 361,171 of VZRF01012375.1, forward strand.
CTGTTTTTGGTATTTCATCTTTTAAATTATAGAAACAAATGGCAAATGTTCACTTTTCCCTGTGGGGATCTCATGGCTCAATGGTGGAATCAAAAGAATTAAACAAACAGCACAGCCCTCCATGATCTTGAGCTAATTGATTTATTAATTACTATGCAGAGCATAATCAATGCATAGTCCAGTGCTGAGGAGAGTGGACATGGAGCTCTTCCTCCCAGGGTGTGGATCTCCTGTCCTGGCCACTGCTGCTGATCTCTGCTCTGGCTCCTGGTGGTGTGGAGCACTTCCAAAACATCTCTTCTGGAAGAACTTGGATTCCTCATCCCAGCAGCCAAGCTCAGGCTTCCAGGGAAGTGACACCAATCTGCCCTGGGCACCTACTCTGGAGACTGCTCTTGGGAAGCTCCTCCTGGGTCAGAATTTCCCCTCAGTATCAGATCACAGAATTCTGGAATTGTTCAGGTTGGAAAACATCTCTGAGATCATCGAGTCCAATCATTCCCCAGCAATGCCAAGGCCACCAATGGTCCGTGTCCCCAAGTGCCACATCCACAGGGCTTTAAATCCCTCCAGGGGATTTCTTTCACTGAAGAAATTGTCCCCAATATCCAATCTAAACCTCCCCTGGCCCAGCCTGAGGCCTTTTCCTCCTCCTGTCCCTGTTCCCAACCCTGATCCCCTCTGGCTGCTCCCTCCTGTCAGGGAGTTGTGGAGAGGCACAAGGTCCCCCCAGAACCCTTTTCTTGTTTTACATTAAACAAAAACCACCCACAAATGGCTGCATGTGCACTCAAGTGCCACATAAAAGTGAATATTGCTGTCAGTAATTCAGCGTGTGAAAAAACAGCTCCATTTCAGGAAAACGTACAAAACTCACTCTATAAAAAAGACACATAAAGAAATGGAAAATAACTAAAATGCATTCCAGCTCAAACAGGCATTTTATCTGTTCCAGACATTCCCAAACTCTCCAAAGCTCCACAATTCAAAGGGTGCTGGAAATGGGTTCTTTGAGACAACCTGTAATGTGCAATTATAGGACAGCAAGCCCTATCCTATTGCCTTTACTCCTGGAATTATCAAGATGCTGGAGGAACACACAACAGGAACAGCTGATATTTTGTGTGCTGCTCTGGCTGGATAGAGAATCAGAAAGGAAAAAAAAAAAGCTGTCACTTAAAAAAATTTGAACTTCATACAAATGTAAGCTGTCACAAAGTACCTCTGCATTGTGTTTATCCGAGTGGGAAAAGCTGCCAGTCTTTTATTAACAATCCTTGCCTGCATTACTCAGTCACTGCACATTAGAACCAGCAGCTGGAGAGTTTTGAGTGATAATGAAACCTGTAACAAGCCATCCTCAGCCGTCTTTTCCAAACAATAAGGGAATTAAAATTTCAATTTAAATGCAGAGGTTTGAAACACGCTTCAGTGGCAAAATTACTTCAATTAATGTGAGTGGAATACAAAGAGCAGGCTGCAGGAATGGGATGCAGCAGGCTGGAATGATGCCTTTGGAGTGATTGCATCCACCCAGCACAGGGCTGCAAAGGTCTAATCCCGACTGGATGGATCACAAGGCTACAGCAACAGCATCAATCAGGGCTGCAATTGCAGGGTGAGGCCTCCAAACTCCTTGTCAGATCACTCTGGGCTTTTTCTAAGCCACCAGCAGCTGTTTACCTTGAGGAATGAAACCAAAGGACAGGCAGATCTATGGACACTCTGCTTCCCTGACAGATCAGTAATGATTTTACATAATATTCCTATCATATCAAAGGAGAAGGGAATTATCCTGCAGCCAGTGAGTGATTACAACATCACAGCCTCGCAGAGCTGTGTTAACACGAGGTGGCAAAAGCCAATGAGCCTGCAGTGATTTTTGGCCAGGGAAAAGCTCCAAATGCAGGTGAATTACTGTTTCTTTATACAGGCACATTTGTCTTCAAATGAGAATTGCAAGTGTCAATGAGTGGCTGAAATTGAGTGTTCAATTTCCACTTGAGGTTTCTCTGCATTCCGTGATATATATTCAAAAGAGCCCATGAACTAGCAGCTGCTTTTTGTATCATTATTATTTGATTTATTAGAAAAGATTTTCTGTTCTGAAAACAAAAAAACAATCGGGGCAGCAACAGAAATGCTGCAGAAGTCTATAAATCAGAGAGATCTAATGCTGTCTCTCCCTTACAGCCACAGGCAACTTTACCCAAGCACACATATTTATATAAACATAAGTGTTTATATTTAAAATAAATATACACAAAACACTGCAAACCAGTAAGGTATCAAATACACAGGTTGAAAACCATTTCTAAAGCAGAACATATGAGAAATCCTAAGCAATGTTTTTTTTCTTCTTACAGTTCCTATGATGCCAGAATGATTATTTGTCTTTTCTTTTGCACCCCTCTTATATAGTTTTATGTATTCTTAGTGCTTTTAGCCTATATAATTGTGATTTTCCAAGCCTGATAACTTAGCTCAGACCCATTGTACTGTTAGGGCAGAAAACTAAACATCCTGGGAGCCCCAGACACCAAAATCCTCTCCAGAACACATTTTGTAACCTCAGACAGGCCCAGCCAGGGGGAAGGTTCCTCACAACGAGGGGTTCACTTGAGCCTCTCACTGGGGAATTTTTAATAGATATGCTAATTAGCAAGGCCTATAATTGTGTGCATTTCAGGACATTCCACCTGGATCAAGTGCTGCACCCAAGGATCCTGAAATAAATATTGAGGTAAAAACCCCTTTTCCCCATAAACTGTTTTGGTTTGAATTTTAAGACCAGGGAAAGGCAACACTATCATAGATTTCCAATAAGAAATAGATTACTTGTCTGGAATTTTGAAAAGATTTTTTTTTTAATTCAAAAAGGAACCCACAACTAAAAAAAAATTAAAACGAATCAAGCAAAGTGGTGAAAAAAGCATCAACGTTCCAACAGATACTGATGGCAACTGTGAATATTGTGTTTTAATACCTACACTAAACACCCTTAATTTACACCTCATTTTTTACATCTGACAATTAAAAATATCATGCAAATGCCACACTCTGATTTTCCCATTTCTGGAGCTGTTCAAGGCCAGGTTGGAGGAGGCTTGGAGCAACCTGGGATTGGTGTGGGAGGTGTCCCTGCCCAGGGCAGGGGTGGGAACTGGATGGGATTTAAGGTCCCAAACCATTCCATGATCCTGTGAGTGCAGCTGGGGTGGAACAGGAGAAGAGCAGGAAGAGAGAAATAAAAGGAAGGTGGTGGCAGAGGGAAATCAGACCCAAGGATGTGACAGCAACAACAAAAGCCAGGAAGGATTTTCCACATGGGGGGAGATTGGAGTCCAGCTGTGGGAAATGCAGCAGAGGGAACAAGGTAAGTTTTACAAAGACATATTTAAGGTAAAATAAAATAAAGCAAAAAGGAGGAAATTAAAGTTCAAGGTGGCAACATGAAATTTTCCAGCTTTTTCTCCTGTTGGGTAATGACTCATTAACAAGAAGTGAAGAGGCACAGCTAAGAGGGACAACAAAGGACACTGAAGTGGAAAAATAACAGCAAAATAAAGCAATGAAAAGATGGCCTTAAAGGCACTGTCTGGCAAAGAGGAGTAAGAAACAGAGGTACTTCTTTTGCCTCCACTCTCAAATCACAGAGTGGTTCAGGATGGAAAGGACCTCTGGAGAGTATCAAATCCTCCTCCCTGCCCAAGCTTGGGCACCTAGAGCCACATCCAGTCTGGATTTGAAAATTTTCCACAGAGGGAGACTCCAAAACCTCTCTGGGTCTATAGAGCTTGAACTTCTTCAAGTGTTCAACCACTCCTGCAGTAAAAAAAGGCTGTCTTAGGGTCAAACCATTCCCTGTGTTAAGCCTGTGCCCATTCCTCTTCTCTCTGGGCACCACTAAGGAGAGTCTGGCTGTCTTTTCTTTATTATCAGACAATAATAACCATCAGGAACATCTCCCTGAGGACTCTCTCAGCTTCTCTCCATGTTTGAGATGCTCCTTAACCATCCCTCAAATCCCTCACTGGCTGATTCCAGTAACTTCATCTCTCCTGTACTGGAGAGCTCAGAACTGCACTGAGCACTCCACATGTCAGGGTTGAGAAAGGAAAAAATCACTCCCTTGTTTTTAATTACTAGAAGACAGTTCCAGGAAAGGAAGGATTGGAGCCTGGTGAGGAAATGTGCTTGTTAAGTTTAGAAAGATGTTATTAGAGAAGTCCAGGAAACTTCTAACTCCACACAAGACTGGAACTGAAAGGCAAGCTTATGAAAGAGCTGGAACTGAAGAGAAAAAACACTTGAAGGAAAGGAGAAAAGGAGATTAAAAAAGAGCTGGATGGAAGCAGAAAGGATCAAGAGCCCTGGTAAAAGAATCACAGAGCCACAAAACCAATTAGGTTGGAAAAGACCTCGGAAATCATCAAGTCCAAGCTGTGGCCAATCCCCACTGGCACTGAGTGCCACATGCAGGAATTCCTTGGACACCTCCAGGGCTGGGGACTCCAAACCTCCCTGGGCAGCTCCTTCCAATGTCTGACCACCCCTTGTGTGAAGAAATTCCTCCTAATGTCCAACCTAAACCTTCAGGCTTTGTCCTCTCACCATTTCAGGTCACACAGTGAGGTAAAATCACCTAAATTGTGCAAGAGTCTCCCCTCTGAATAGTGACCATTGTGTGAGTGCATTCTGGGGATGGAACAGGAGGGACACAGGACAGGTCCTTCTATAAGAAAAATGGGGCTGAAATAACTGGTGTGGTTTTAAGAAAGATGATCCAGGCAGGTGTCAGGAAAAATTCATTTTAAAATGAAGCATGAGACTGTAAAAGAAGGAGAGGGGGAAGAGGGAAAGGGAGAAGAAAAGGGAGAGGGGAGAGAGGGAGAGGGGAGAATTAGACCTGGGCAGGTGAGGGAGAGAGAGGAGAGTCACACCTGAACAGGTGAGGGAAAAAGAGAGGAGNAGGAAGGATGTACCAGCATGTCAGTGGCATTGAGGTAGCGCTTGCTGGCCATGCACTGCTCCAGCTTCTGAGGGACCTGCTTGATGTTCTCGATCTCGTCCAGCAGGTTGAGGACATGCTTGTGCTCGATGCCCTCGATCCACAGCTTGCGCAGCTCGTCCCGCTTGCAGTGCAGCAGCATCTTGCAGGACAGCAGGTTCTCCTTCACCTGCAGCGGCACAGCAAGGGTTAATCACATCTGGCCCTGAGAGCAGCCCTTCCCCACATCTGCTTTATTAGGAATGCCAAAAATATCCCTGAGGCTGAAACCAAATCTAATTTCCTTCACGGTGCTTTGGCTGAAGGGAACTGGACCCTAAAAACTCAACTTCTTTCATAGTGAAATGTTCTTTACTGCAGGTTTTATACCACCAGTGAAAATTTAACTGCAGCACCACAATGTAATTGAACACCAGATCCTCTTAACCACAACCAGGGCCTGATGTGTCTGTTTCCCAAAAACCAATTCAGTATTTTGGCAAACAGCAGGAAGCCGATTTTCGGTGCAAGCAAATAAGCCACCACTAATTTTCCTGCTGCAAACCTTTTCCATCTGCCTATTAAATCTTTTGGCACATCTCCTCCTTTCTTTGGTGTCCTTTCCTTGAAACAAGACTAGCTAAGAATAAAACCATTTTCCCAATAACTTGAGCAATACCAGTTTTTTGGAAAAGAAGATTTAATCAGAACATTTATGAGTTAAAAATCAGCATTTCCATTATTTATCAAGGCCATTACAAACCCTTTAGTGTTGCCATTCAGTTTGGTTCTGAGCCTCATGCCATCCTCCAAGTGGCAAAATCTCTAATTTTTCCCCCTTCAGGACACATCAAGAGGTTTTTTTCCTCTCTGTTCTTTCTACTCACAGCATTCCCTGCTTTCAGGTTCTCCCCTGGTAAGGTCAGTGTAACCTAGCTTTTCCTGCATAATGCAAATCAACAATCCATATTAAAATGTGGAAGCAATTAGCAGCACAGCTTCACACATTGCTTTCACACCACTCTTGTTTAGTGATAAGTTATGAATACTTGGGGCCCAACCTTTTCTCAGGCTGAACTCTCACTGAATTACACATGAAGAGAGACACTCAGAAGGAGCCCTTCAATTTATTTTTAAATAATGAGCCTTTAAAGCACTCCACAAATCCTACTTCAGCTGGACTTTCTCCTACCTTGTTCACCTGAAGGCAGTTTGAAAAAAATATATGTAAAAAATACATCAATGGACCAAAACTGGACACTGAGAAGTAACAGCAGCTCCATAATGATTTCAACACTGCACTCCAAAATGTCCTTCTGAAAAGAGGAGCATGGAAAAATCCTCAGCCAACAAAAAAAGCCTCATCTAAGAGTGTCATAAAAAGCAAACTAAAACACAGACTGAGTTCATTTCACATCTAATCCCTGTTCAATACATTAATTGGAAATGTTTCACTGACCTGGCACAGCATCATCAGTGGACTGCAGCTACTGAGAGGCAAAGTAGGTCAGGAAAACAATCATGGGGCCAGAAGGAATCTCACCAGACATTCCTACTCCTGTCCTTGCAAGAAAGATCATCAACTCTAGCCCCACCTGGGAGCAGGGGAAGGAATGAACAGCAGATCTTTAAAAAAACCTCCCCTTGGTAGCTCAAATTGGTTCTGCTTCATAATTCGGTTTTACAGTGGCAACACTTCCATAGCTGAACTCCAAACTAAACCCTTCCCACCAGGAATTCACACCAGAATCGACTACAAAAGGCAGATCCACAGAGGGATCAGGAATTTCTGTCACTTGTACAATTCCTAATTCCACATGATCACCCACCTTGGCCAGAGGGGACACGAGGAGCAAGCCTGGGAGGGTAACACAGATTGATGACAAACCAGACCTGCGAGATTAGGTCAAACCCACTCCAATACATATTGACCCAAACTAATAAGCAAACTTAAATACCAAAGGTCCCTCACCCTCCCAGTCATTGTTCTAGGTGGGACCCAAAGGTCACACCACTCTGTGGTTGCTGTGACCTCTGCAAAGCTTTGCACACTGGCTGAAACCAGGCCACTGCCTACAGTTGATTTCAAATTTAGTGGAATTGATCTCTGCTTTCAGAGTGCTGAGCTTTGTCCATAAATCCTAGAATGAACTCTTACCCTTGGAAAGCATCAGAACGCTCTCATTTTCTTTGAAAATGTTAAATGAATTTTCAAAGCCAGGAGGGTCACTATGTAACCCCACAAGGGTAAAAATCTACTGCTCCTAAAGCACTGTGGGGAAAGGTTTTAAGCTGAGACCTTCACAGTGCCAGCAAAAAAAAAACCAACAAAGTAAGAAAAATTTGCTGCCTTGTTTGCAAAGTTTAGGTACAGCAAACTGCACAGGAAGTATAAGATAGGAGCCCAAAAAACTCATCTGCTGCTGCAGGGACAGAGCAGCTCAAACAAATCCCCAGCCACGAGTGCCAGAGTTATTTACTGGCACCATACCCAAGTGTGAGCACTCACAATGCAGAAAGATTTGGGGGCAACAGAGTTCATGGACAGTCACACAGCACAGCTGAGCTTGGAAACAGCATCAAAATTCATATTCTGTGAGCAAAAAGCAAGCTGATGAATCACCCAGACTATTCAGGAGGTGGCTGGAGGCCAAGACAGCAAAACATGAAAAGATGAGATGGAAAGGTATGAGCTCAGCAGCCCTGGAGACTTCAAAAACCTGATAGCAACATGACCAGACAATAAATGAACAGGGGCACTGCAAGGCTTTGTGCTTCACATCCACCTCTCAGTTTGACTTCTGACTACTTCTGTTCTCTGTCACATCCTACAGAAAATGTTGCCAGTAAGACACAGCTTGGGACAATGGCACTGGGACTGGGTGGTCCTGTAATGACACAGAGTCACTGGGATTCAGGCCTGGCTTAGAGTTAGGATCACACAAAGATGTGGGGTTGAAGGGAACTTAAAGATCATCTTCCAACCCCCTGGGATGGGCAGGGACACCTTCCACTGTCCCAGGCTGCTCCAAGCCCCATCCAGCCTGGCCTTGGACACTTCCAGGGATCCAGGGGCAGCCACAGCTGCTCTGGGAATTCCATCCCAGCCCCTCCCCACCCTCCCAGCCAGGAATTCCTTCCCCAGATCCCATCCATCCCTGCCCTCTGGCACTGGGAAGCCATTCCCTGGCTCCTGTCCCTCCATGCCTTGTCCCCAGTCCCTCTGCAGCTCTCCTGGAGCCCCTTTAGGCTCTGTGAGGGGCTCTGAGCTCTCCCTGGATCCTTCCCTTCTCCAGGTGAACACCCCCAGCTCTCCCAGCCTGGCTCCAGAGCAGAGGGGCTCCAGCCCAGGAGCAGCTCTGGGGCCTCCTCTGGATCGGTTCCAACAGGGCTGGACACAGGACTCCAGGTGGGAGTTCAGTGGTAACAGCATTTTCTCAACTCACTTTTAACTCAATTCAGAACAAAGACAAGAAGCTGGAAAAACAGAGGGAGAAACAAAAGCTTCAAACAGGAGCTTGGAGCTTCCATCATTGGCAAAAGGAGATGTGCAGCTGGAGCAGAGCCTGTGGAGGTGACACTGTCAGGGGTTCTTTGGACCCTGACTCCTAGTCTGGCTAGCTCAGTCAGTAGAGCATGAGACTCTTAATCTTAGGGTTGTGGGTTTGAGCCCCACCTTGGGTGCCGCTTTGTCAGGGGTGTTCTTTGGACCCTGACTCCTGGCCCAGCTGTGTTCCTTATTTCAGTGTCCCATGTCCCAAAAAGATGAAATGAGGCTTCTTTCTGCTGTTTCAAAGCTTGTTTATTTTTTCTTATCAAAGTTTCAGAGGCAGAAACTGTGCTGTGACCTCCAGGAACATGAGGGCAGAATGGCAATGGCTACCCAAAGTAGGTAGCTTTTTTATCTATTATCAACCAGTTAGAAAACTTTACCTATCTTATTTTGTTCCCAAAACCAGTGAATATCAACCTTATTGACATGTCTCCTCTACACTAAATTCTATCTACCAATTAACAAACCACAGGAACTCATGTCAGAGGGAAAAAGAAGAGAAGGAGAAGAAAGATGAAGAAGAAGTTGACACCCTAGAATCTCCATGTTGGCTCTATATAATATATATATAGCAAAACCTAAAAACTCCAACTCCACACTCTGTGGTACACTAAACAACATCTCCTCATTTCTTTGGTGCTCTCAGCTCACCCAGAGGAGCAGGAAAAACTCCCAGGTTTTTCCTGGACTCCCAAGAGATACAAACACAGAAGCACTCAGGGATGGCCTCACCTGCTTGATCTTGTTGCGGGAGTTGGTGATGCGCTCGGTGATGCTCTGGTAGGTGCGGATGGCTGTGGTCAGCTCCGTGTAGTGCTGCACTATCAGCTCATCCAGGTCCCTGTCACACTTCTCATATGCCTCCTCCAGCCTCCCCTTCTCGTTCTCCCTGTCCTCCACGTCATCGCTGGTGGATAGAGTCCTGAGGGACACCAAGATGGCAAAAGTTACATGGAGTGAAGGCCGGTGGGGTTTATTGCAGTGGGTTAGAGAGATCAGTGCACTGCAAGAAAATAAATCCATCAATATTGTGGTTTTTAAAGGCTTCAGAGCTTTCTTCATCCCTTTTCAGGGGAAGTTCTCTATTGGTTCTCACAGTGCCAGAGAGTCATTAATACAGGCACAATGTAGCACATGAAATAGCTCCAGATTTATTATTTATAAAGAGAGAGAAGGAAAAATTCCTACTTTGGTCTCAGGAATCAGTGCAGCATTGTAGTTCCTGTAACCTGCCTGGCACAGGTAAGGCATGTCACAGGGACACAGAGAAATCCATCACAAACCTGTGCAGGTCTTCCCACTTCCCAGTACAGCATGAAAGGATCACGAGCCCTTATTTCACCTCCTCATTTATTTTAACCTCTGACTAACATGATGTAGCAAGATACTTTTTAATTTTTTTTATTTAAATCAATTAAGCTTGAGATTGCAACAAAACCGCTGAAAACTTTGTGAAACTGGACATGAGTCAAAAGCTTCTTGATGTCACTCCCAATTTCTGATTGATGTCACTCCCAATTTCTGTTCAAGAATCAATGCAATCTCCTCCTCCTCCCTTTGAGAGGATAACAATGCCACAAAGAGCAGCAGGAACCTTTTCCTGATATCCAACCTCCACCTCCCCTGACACAGCTCCATGGACCTTTAAAATACCTGCACATGACTGAAATAGGATCCCTCAGGACCTGTCCCTGTCACGGAGAGCAGAGATCAGAGCTGCCCCTCCTGCAGAAGCTGCAGCCTCCCACAAGTCTCCACTCAAAGCAACTTCTCCCAAAGCAACAGAATTAATTGCAGCATTTCAAGTTCCATGCTTTATGGTATCTAGAGAAACACGAGTCATTTTTAATATTATTCTCCTTACTCCCAGACATTTTCAGTTGTGTCTTAAATCAGGTTTGCACAAAAAAAGAGGGTTTTTTTAAAATTATATTATAGCCAAAACTCTTTAAAAAGGAGCTGAACAGTAAGAACACTAGACCAGGCTGCTCAAAAAATATAGACCAGGGCCTAGACCAGGGCCCAGAAAATAGGAAATTTAGTGAAAGGCTCCCTGCCCATGGCAGAGGGGTTGCTCCTAGACCATCTTCAAGAACCTCCCAATGCAAACCATTCCATGATTCCATAATGAAAACCATGTGCCAGACTGGCAGAAAGTCATCCTCTGTTAAGAGCTCTTGCAGATAAAAACATTTTCTTTGTGAAGAACTGCTTATTTCTGTGGGAAGAATGTTCTTCAGCATGGTTACGCTGGACACAAGGAATATCCTCCTCAGGAACTGACATTTTGTTTGGGTTTGGAGCTGCACGGCATTGTCTGTCCCAGCAGTTAATAAAACATCCATTCTCTCTAAACTGCAGCACAGATCACAGGAGAATCCTGCATGGATACAGACAAGGGAGCAGCAGAACCAAGCTGGCCCAGAGCACAGACCAGAAAAGTTTGTAGTTTTAATCAAACAAAATTCAGTTTCAGAATTGTGGATTTGCCAAAGGATGCATCTGCAGTGTCAGCAGTTGGTTACAAAAGCTGAAGATCTCTCTCCAAAGCTAAGACTACACTGTCAGAGGATGCCACGAGCCTTTTCCACTGCTCCAGCAAATCCCACCCAACTCAGGCTTCCTAACAACTTCCATCCATATTTCTAAGCAGATTTATATTGTGTTGCCCAGTCTTTCTGTCCTTGTATTTGAATTTTGCTTGTTCTGCCTACAGTAAAATATATTTTGCTAAAAACACCTAACATTTGCCTGTGGGTGCTGACAAGTTTGACCAGAAAGAAATTTCCTAACTCCTGGCCCTGTCTGTGAGAAGAAGTTGCTTTCTCACAGACGGAGCTGAGAATCATCAGAAGTTTATGTGAACTATTTCATGTGTTTTTGTACACTATATTTCGCAGGTGGTGTTCTTTACACCTTGTTATTGGTTAGTTACAGAATAACAAGTTGCAATGATGCTAAAGAGGTGTTCATCCAAAAACCAATGATTGTGCTCTGCTCTAGAGTTACCCTGAGGGACAGATTTTCTTAATAAACGGCTTTTTTCATCTGAAGTTTATGCTGCTATTTTTCACCGTCACCGAACTCAACAGCGACATTTGCCCAGCAAAGCAGAGCTGTTTGTGAAGCCTGAGGGATCCCAGCAGTTCCTGATCCCAGAAACCACAGCAGGGGCAGAAGGACAAAGCCAGGACAGCTGGAAATCAGACACCTTGGAGATCTCACCAGATTGTTCCCACTGAAATCACACAGTGATTTCATGCACAGTTCTGGTCTCCTCTCACCCTTGAAAAGGCAACTAAACCAAGATGAACCAAAGTCTCAGGCTCAGTCAATTGCCACATTCCAAAATTTCCAGCTGCTTCTGCAGGATGCAGAATAAACACCTGGACTGGGAACATCTTGCTTTTTTATTCATCTGTTTGGGGAAAACACTCTGGAAACAATCACCACTAAAAATACCACACTCATATTTTGACCAGAGAACTTGTTTACAGAGAATTTATTTACAGTTCTTTCATCTGTTCTGGTTTAAAACATCATGGAATCATTTAGGTTGGAAAAGACCTTTAAGATCATGGAGTCCAACCATTAACCCAGCACTGCCAAGGTCACCACTAAATCACACCCCCAAGCAAGGCCACCACTAAATCACACCCCCAAGCACCACATCCTACACCAAAAAGGATAAAAAGATTCCACACAACAACAAATTTTCCCCAAGAGGTTTTTTCCTAGCCCTCCACTCATGTGAGTTTGCCCTATACTCCTGTAGATTATTTCCTTACAGACAGGCTAAGAGTTTAAATCAAAACCCAAGACCCAAATGGGAAAAAAACCAGAGATTTTTTCTTTTATTTTACTGAAAAACCCAGCAAATTTCAGAAATGTAAAGTTTCAGGTTTAGGATTTGGTTATTTCCAGTGATAACGAGTCTGGATGAATCACTTGGAATTTGAAACTCTGTACACTTGGATTTCCCATCTAAGTCTCATGGTACAGGAGCCATTTCTTCTTCTTCTCTGCACAAAAATATATATATATATATAAAAGAGAGAAAAGAAGAGAATACTTAATATTCCTGAGATTATACATGCTCCTGCTAACACTGCAGAAAAGTAAGCCAAGGGCATCTCTGCTTGTTTTAGTCCTATTAAAATGTGTAGCGAGGAAGAAGAAAAGTCAACACACTGTTTGTCAAATAGAAAGGATCCAGATTGTTTGGGGAAAGAACTTTGCAGGAAGAACTTTGAAGGGACAGGATTATGAAACAATGATAAATCTACATCAGCATTTCAGAACTCCCTGAAAAAATATTCCAAACAGAGGACAAACAGAAGGAAAATCAGTTTAGATCCCGAGTAGCAGATGAGGAACTCGGTGGGGATTTCCAGGAGGGATTCTTGAGCAGTTCTCTTCTTTCTTTCATTTTGATTTTCTCCAATGAGTACCCTCCCCCTCTGTAAAATACCTGGAATTTGTACTTGGCAGCTGGATGGCTGCAGATGCCTGTCTCATTAGCAAGAGCTCACCAGGATTACAGTAATTCCAACTGGCTGTTAGTCTGCTGAGAGACATTTTTGTGCTACGCTAAAACAGAAATTCATTGAGCCAAATCTCATTGACTTTTGATTTTACATCGTTAAAAATGCAGATTACACAAAATGCTTCATTCACTGGAGTCACTCTCACAGATGGAAGACACGAGAGAGGAGATGATCAGACACAACCCTGAAATGTTTTTATCATGGGGATGTACAGAACATTTCTCAGGAGGAAAAAAATGAACCTTGTTATTTCCCTGAGGTCACTGAATTTATCCTGGAATTAGATTAATAAAATGTCCATTGGGACTATTCATTTTAGTAGAAGTTGATCTGTAGGTCACAAGCATTTTTCATCTCCTATTTCCAGCATCCAACCCAATGAGCAGAGGGAGTAGATGGAAAGACTTTTTTGGGAGTCCTGAAGCCTTGTCATTGTGCAACCACCCAAAGCCTTCAACTGCTTCCTCCAACAGCTCACATCAAGGCCAGGAATAGCTCAGTTCCAAAGGCAAACACACAGGAAAATGTATTCATATTTACATATATTTATATATATAACTGCCAGCTCTACCACTTCTGCACCTCCCTAAAAAGCTCAATGAACTCTCAGCGCCTGAAGAATCTTCCTGCCTCAGCACCACAGGTGAAGGGACAAAGTGCCACAACCAGGAGGAAGTTTAAATTTACTCTCACCTGTTGCCTTAAAGCAGCTGCACAGACTGTACTGTAGCTAAAGGGTAATTCACTTTTTAGTGAAGAGAAACACAAGATTTCTGATTTATGTACTTATCATAAATGTTCAACAAGGTATTTGAAAGAAGTTAAAAAACCCACTTGTGTTACTGAAGCTTTTTTCCCCCCACAGACCTCAGAATTTTCCTCTGAGGAGCAAAATGAAATGGTTCCTTCAGTAAAATGCTCAGGAGTTTTGAGAAGATAGGCAGGGGGAGCTGGGAGTGTGCACTTGGAGAGGAGAAGGCTCCAGAGAGAACTCAGAGCTCCTTGCAGGGCCTAAAGGAGCTCCAGGAGAGCTGCAGAGGGACTGGGGACAAGGCATTGATGCCTTAAATGGCTACCTAGAAACAGAGACTAGACAGGAATAAAGGAATAAAGGAGGGATTTATTTGAAAGGCCTTCAGAGGTCACACTCTGGACTCTCCAGAGGCTCCTGCCTCAGTGCATCCCAAAATGGACAATGACAGCTCCTGAGTTCTTCACACTTTGATATCAGCATCAATTGCCCAAGCAGAAGCCAGGCAAGGATGGAATTTGCCCAAGCTTGCCCCCCTTTCTCTCCCCAAGATGAAGGTTTGCAGTTGTTGGGCCCACGAGGGTCTGGGTGTCCTTGGAGAGCGAGCTGGAGAGGCTTTGTTATGTCAGTGTGAGCATGAGAGAACAGCACTGAACGAGCTCCAGGGAACTGCAGAGTTCCACTGGGCACTGCAGGGCTGGGAACAGAGAAAAGTTAAAACCTAAAGCATCAGCATGGAGGGACAGGAGGCAGGGAATGGCTTCCCAGTGCCAGAGGGCAGGGATGGATGGGATGTTGGGAAGGAATTCCTGGCTGGGAGGGCGGGGAGGGGCTGGGATGGAATTCCCAGAAAAGCTGTGGCTGCCCCTGGATCCCTGGAAGGCTCCAAAGCCAGGCTGGATGGGGCTTGGAGCAGCCTGGGACAGTGGGAGGTGTCCCTGCCCTTGGTAACTGGATTGTTTTTAAGGTCGCTTTCAATCCCAACTGTTCTGTGATTCTTTAAGTCACTCCATGTCTCACTTTTATAATGTATAAAACTGTGGGGTGTATTTACTCCAGAGATACAGACAGAGCTTCAAAAATGTAATGCATTCAGCAGGGACAAAAGAGATTTTTCTCTACAAACCAATGTAATTTATCTGGTCCTAGCAACATTCAACACCAGCACCCTCCATACACTCTGTAGGAAGTTATTTCACATCACAGCCAGTGTTGGATATTTCTTTTTGCTTTGACAAATCAATGCTTTTCATAGATCTGGCCCAGATGTGCATGTGCCCAATGAACAGCTACCACCCAATCTCATCCTCTGTCTAAAATGACTCCCACACTGTGATGCATTAATTTGGGAAGGAACAAAAACGAAGCTCTCCAGCATCCAAACAACACAAGAGAACAACAGGCAGATGCTGTAAAAGGACAGAAAATAAGTTATCATTTCTTCACAAGCTAATACACTTCTGTTATTGTTGTGAGCTGAAAGAACATGCTGTTTACCAAGCTCTTCGGCAGCAGAAGAAAACAAACACCATTGTAGCACTCATCATGTGGCACAACAGATAACTCCAGGAGCACATCAATGCTACACAGAGATGATCAGCCACAAAACTAGGAAACCACTCACCTCCTTCTGTAAAAAATGCTATTGTCAAGTTTCAAATGCATTCCAGTCAAGATTTATCACCGTGGATCCCACCAAGGAACACACACCACACATGGGTTAAACTTTATTCTGTGTCTCCACAAATGTGGGGAGCTTATCTGCACCAAACTGCTACAGAATGAGCTTTGATGTGGATGAAATGCACACCAGATTTGGCTGCTCAGTCCCCAGACCAAGGAGCTCAGAACAAACTGAGAATGGCCCCAGGGGCCTACAGGCAGCCACAGAGCCAAAGAGCTCAGCTTGGTGTTGCCAAACCACAAAGCTTCCAGGGGATGGAGTATTTTATTCACATAAATGTCCACAGCAAATGTGGAAAAAATTGGGTTTCTAAACAAACCTGGAGTCTCCTCCACCTCTATTTTCAAGGCTGTTTTCCTGTTTGACAGGGAAGATTCCATTTTAGCACACAGCTCCCTATTAATGGGATTAATGAAGCACTGGAGAAGCAGCTCTGTTTCCATGGAATGGTTTGGGTGGGAAGGGACATCAAAGCCCATCCAGGGCCACCCCCAGCCATGGGCAGGGACAACTCCCACTGTCCCAGGCTGCTCCAACCCGATCCAACCTGGCTTTGGACACCTCCAGGGGCAGCCACAGCTTCTCTGGGCACCCTGTGCCAGGGCCTCACCACCCTCACAGGGAAGAATTCCTTCCTAAAACCCAGTCTAAATCCAACCTCCTCCACCTTAAAGCCATTCTCCTTTATCCTATTTCTCCCTCTCTTTTACTCTGCAATGGCCAATAACAAAACTAGGTCAGGCAGAGACAAATCCATGAATTTTCAAGCTCCACCTGCCCACAATCCATCCCCATTTAGGTTTGCAAGGTGCTGAATACCCTTGGAGCACACACAAGCTCAGTGCTCTGAACCTGAATTTGTGGTGCCATCCACACCCCCCCTACTTCATCTCATCCCCTGTCACTTCATTCCCTTCACAAGAGTATTTTTTCCATCAAATCCTGCCTTTTGCTGGCCCCCATCCCCCTGTATTTTGCACTGTGGCAAAAAATTCAACTACAACCTTTAAGATGATCCATTTGCAGGCACCAATTTCACAATTACACCTTTAACAGGAATCAGATTTGAGATGCAGCAAGAACTCCTGTTTACACTGAGGACTCATTTTTCCCCACACAGTTTGTATTCTATATTTTCTCTGTTTTCCAGTGCAGATGAGCAAATTCCTTTTGCCAGCCCGCTGTCAGCTTCCTACCTGCCCAATAAAACACCAAGAAAATTAGATTATGTCAAATTTTAAGAGAGAACTGTTAACATTAATGAATAATAAATGTTTCATTTCTGTAAATTTGCTTTTTCTGATGCCTCCAGCCAGGCTGGGCGGATAACTGCCTGCCTATTTTACCTGCCCTAGGGCCAGCCCTGTTAAGTGTGATTACTGCTAAGCTATGGATGGCAAACCGAGGCTTAATTATCAATTTCTTGACTAGAAAATTTGTTTCACAGGAAGAACATTGCAGTAACAGTATGTGGGCATTATGCTTCTGTGGATTCTTTTTATTAAGCAAAACTGAAAGAACAGATACTGTGTGCAAAATGCAAATACAAGTTTTAGGAAATTAATGCTCAGTTAGCACCAGATAATTCTTACAGGAAAGGAGGGTTGAAGGCCTCACTGCTTTTAAGCAGCACTGTGGGTGTTCAGCATCTTCGTGTCCCTCTAAAAGCTTTTTTTCTGCTGCTCCCCAACATCAGAGCAGACTTATGTAAATATTTGTGGTTAAAGGCAGAAAAGAGTATTATGGGATGCACAGGTGCAGCTTGGAAATCCAAGAATAATCCTCTTTTCTTTCTGGATCAGGTTTCTTTGAGCGTGCAATTCACTTTTCTTCACTCAGCATCGCTCACTCAAATGAAAATACTCATTAAAGACAGTGGGAAACACCACAAAAAAAAAAAAAGCTGATCAAATTTAAATATTTCTCATCTGATCAGGAAAAAGAACATTTTAGTGAAGTGCAATTGAACTGAGAGCTGAATCACTGGGGGGAGAACCAAACAAAGCTCCAATTTTAAAAGGAATCCACAGTAAACTTCCCAGCACCTGCTCCAAGTGCTCTGTGCTGTATCACACACCTTGTTGAGGCTCCCAGTTCCTCACTTTAAAACACCTTTGAAGCTACAAACACACAGTTTGTGGTACCAACTGCTCAAAGCAGCACGGCTGAAAGCTTGTCCTGCTCAAAGCTACAGCTGCATTTCATGTGTGGCCAAGGCAGGACTCACTGATGTACTGACCCATTTCTCCAGCAAAAACACCAAAAATCTGTTCTACAGCAGCAGCCCTGGGCAAAATCCAGAATTTCAGGGATAGACAAGATCCATGCCTTCCAAAGAAATCAGGTGAGGGTTTCACTGTTCTACGGTTTGGGTGATGGTTAAATGATAATTCTTTTACTGCTCATCTCGGGAATCTGGAGATAACGAGTGCTGGGGAGGTACTACACAGAAGTATCGTAAAAACTCTGGTGAATATGTTTCACAGTTTATCATATTAAGGTTGGAAAAGACCCATAAGAACATCAAGACAAATCCTTCCCTCCGCACTGCCAAGGCCACCACTGACCCACATCCCAAGTGTCACATCCACACGGTTTTTTAACCCCTCCAGTGATGGGGACTCCACCACTGTACAGGAAGAACTTTTCCTGTTATCAAAATCGAAAACCCCTGGCCCAGCCTGAGGCTGTTCCCTCTCCTCCTGTCCCTGTTCCCTGCCAGCAGAGCCTGACCCCCCCCGGCTGTCCCCTCCTGTCAGGGACTTGTGCAGAGCCACAAGGTCCCCCCTGAGCCTCCTTTGCTCCAGGCTGAGCTCCTTTCCCAGCTCCCTCAGGAATTCTCCAGCCCCTTCCCAGCTCTATTCCCTTCCCTGGACACACTCCAGCCTCTCAATGTCCTTCTTATCATGTAGGGCCCAAAATTGCCCCCAAGATTCCAGGAGGTCCCTCAGCACAGGGGAACTCGTATTATATATATATCAAACAATTATATATATACTTGGATAAGTCCAGATAATAACATAAACAGTACAGCATTAAAATTATCCAAATCACCCCTCAGGAAAGGAAATTAGAGGGATTTGTTTGTTTTGTTATTCTCCATTTTACACCACACCAAGGGCCTAAAATACAAAGCAGAATAAAAGAAGGTACAGAAAAGTACAGCTTTAGCCAAAAGACAATTCTGACCAGCAAAGGATTTGTGGAGTTAAACAAAGCAAGCAGTTGCCAGAAGCAACAAATAATAATTTAAGCAGAGCATTGTGGATGCCTAGAAAGCCCAGTGTCCTCTCTGCAGGAAACAACTGCAATGTGCCAAGGAAACTTCAGTATTAAAGAGGAAAAAAAAAAAAAAAGAGGAAAAAGAAACCCATTAGAATGGAGTTATTCTCATCAGGCCACTCCTGCTGCTGGCTGTGGCCACACAGCAATTACAGCATTTGCTTTCTCATTTCGCTTTGTGATCGTTTGTGGTGCTCCGGCAGCCGAGGCCTCACGGAGACAGCAGCACCGAGCCTGAGGGCAGCGGCAGGGCAGCGGCTCGGCCGGGCACGGAACGCCGAGAGCCAGGCAGCAACACCGGGGGAAGAGAGGAGAGCTCAGGGTGGGAGGAGAGCAACGAAATAACCGAGATATAACCGAGATAAAGGGGATCATCTTCCACATCTCGCTGCCCAGCACAAGCTGCCGTGAGCAGAGTGTTCCTCAAGCACTGTCAAGCTGAAAATGATCCCAGGAATTGCTGCAGTGAGTGAGTTTGAAGTGCAAGTTGTTGGGAGGATCAAGTGTTGACTTCGCAGAGGTGTGGAAGATGCATTTAAGTGCTCTGCAAGCAATAACCCATGACAAATGCACTCATTTGTTACTGCCTTCCCCCCTCAAAGCTGGGAGGGAAGCACACCATCACACAGTGCCTTTGACACTGGTAATTTCAAGGACTGGGCCTTGAAGTGAAAATGTCAAGCAACACCTACAAAGACATATTTTGAACCTGTTTACCTTGTATTTAAGTCTCTGAGTTAATTAGAATAAAATGCATAAGTGAGGAAACAATAAAATCTGCTCCTTTCTGAAAGTCAGGGGCTTATTCATATTTCCCCCCTACTCCCAATCTTATTTTTAGGGGTGTAAAAACATCCTCTCTGGGGAAAAGAGCCTGTCTGGAGCAGTTCAGCAAATATTCTTCCTCCTGATGCTGTTCTACCCCACGAGACCTCACAAGCAGCTACATTTCAAAAGAGCACACCGAAAATGTTTTGTCAAGCTCCCTGGGACAAGAACAACTGCACTTCAACCCACTGTGTCTCCACTGAGCTACAAATTTTCCAGAGGTTCATTAAACTAAATGGACTTATTTCAATTTTATAATTGAAAACTGTTGTCTTCAAGACAAGTCCCAGATGGGGTGATCTACAGCTTCCAGCACTATTTAACCTCAAAGTGTATCATCTGATAATTCATGTTTTGAAACCTCTCCAGAGTCTCATGGAAGACACTGTAAAAGTTGGGTCCTTATGAAACAAAGCCAGACAGGAGGAAAAAAAAAATGTGAAAGGTATTTAACAATTTAACTTGGCAGCAACACGTTGAATGTTTTCTCATTATTTTTATAGGTTAATGGATTGTTCCTGTGAAATTCTGGCTTTGAGGAAATGAATTACAGCATTCAGGAAAGAAATATTCCTTTATGAAAGACAATGAGATGCTGGAAAGCAGGCAGTCAAAAATTGTAGTGTCTGAGGCAGTGGGCATGGGAAATGGGGTATCCTGAGAACTGATTGAACAATTATAAATAATAAATTTTAAAAAAAAGTGAAATCCTGAGGCCAGCACACTCCATCCTCACCAAGGGGAACACAAGGTACTCAGCCTGCAGAGAATTCCATCTCCCTTGTGCTAAGAAATAACTCACTAGAAAGAACACCAACACCAAGTCTGTTCACAATCCTGTTAAGCACACAGAGCAAACAGAGCATTTTAAAACATTTTCCTCCTCTACTTACATTCCATTAATCTTTCATGCCATTTACACACTTGGTTAGAGCATTTTCAACAGAAGCTGATGATCTTTTTATCATTGAGGACTTGCAGACAGGAGAAATGCAGCAAAAAGGCTGAGCAGCCTCCAGCCATCTAAATAAATACCAGCAGGGAATTCTTTATTTTGCTGAATTAACCAACCTTTCATCAAATTTCCTCACACCAATACAAATGATGCCAGGGGAGTGAGTGATCAGCTCGTTTCTGAAACAAAGACTGGACTGCAGTGGCTCCACCAGAGTTTCCCCTCCTTCAGATGGCTCCAACAGCAGCACAGGAAGAGTTTCAATCCCACACACAGGAAAACCAACCAGCTGCACATTTTCCATGTAGGAGCAGGGATGGAGCAGCAGACAGCCCCAGGAGATGCCAGTTACACCTCCAGGCACAAGCAGAGGCACTCAGCTCCCACTCCACGTGTGAGACCCTGTCCAGGACTGTCTCCACATACAGGAAACCACAGGGACCAACTCTTACCTTCTTTTGGCAATTAACTTTAGATCCAAAAATTCAATCAACTACTAAATGTACTTCCACATTCCCTGCAGAAGGTCAAAGCCCTAAGGATCAGGATTTTTAGATCTGCAAAAGCAGAGGCTGGCAATGCTACTCAGTCCTCACTTGGGTAATTAAAGGATAAAGCCCACCCTGCTCCATGAACCCATCCTGCTCCATGAACCCATCCTTGATTTCACACCTGCAGCTCTGCAGGAACCAGCAGGAGGCTTGGGGAATTTCATCATTCACCTGAAGGTTTCAAAACCGCACCAGAACCAAGTGCTGTTGAAGGCAACACCTTTGAAAGGGTTAAAACCACAATCATTTCCTAACAAAACCAGCTATTTCCACTTCCTGGTTTTGCCAGGGTAGGTTCAACTCCAGCTCTGCACTGGCTGAAGCTAAAATAAGAGCTGAAAAATAAAGTACCTTGAGCTTTTAACTTGGCACAGTCACACATCTTGTCCTTTTCTATGTGGTTGCGTATTCACAAGTGCTCCTTTACCCATTTTTAAATGCAATCAAGGGTCTGTAGCAAGCTACAACCCAACACTTGCCAAATACCTAAACATTTTATACAAGTGCCTGGAGATCATTTCAAGGAAATTTATAGTTTACAACCACACTCTGCCATATACTATTTATTTTCAGGGAATTTCTGAAGTACTTTTCTCATAGAAGAACTGCTACCTTTATAACACTGGAAAACACCATTAGCAATAAAAGTGGTTTTAAGAGACCATTACAGATGAGAAAAACTCGAGTTTATTCCTTGTAGCAGCTATTTCTCAAATGCAACAATGAGGGCAACAACTCCACATCCCTGTAACTCACTCTCCATCATAAACTGGGATCTCAGCTCTACTGCCTTAGACACAAAGACCAAGTGCCAGGTCATTAGCAAAAATCCATTCAGCAAAGTTCACCTATAATGAAAATAATGGCCAAAAGCATTAAAGAAAAAGAATTCTTCACACTTGTGAAAAATAAAATATGTTCAAGGTTTTTTTGCCTGCAGTCTCAACTTCTGCAGAGATCTGTCAGGTGTGTTTGCTTCTGTGAAAGCTCAGCACAAAGATTTCACTGAGGTCTTATGGAGTCACTGCTAAAGTTTGTTTTCCCCCAATTAAAGCAGCTATTAAAGGCCAGCTTTAAAAAAACCCAACCTTTAATTGGGAAGAAAAACGCCCAACAATAAATAAAAAGCAGACACATTCACCAATTAAAAATCTGACAAGATCTCTCTCTCTCAAAAAAAAAAAGCATTTGTTAAATGCCAGGTTGCTTGTTTCAGAATACAAAAGCTGCTTCAACCACCTACCAACAAAACAAAACGTTAAGAAAAATCAATATACAAACACAAGTTTGTCCTCTGAGCAATAAAATAAAATATTCCTCAAGTTGTCCTCCAGCAGATGAGTAAAATTCGCTCCATTATCCACATGGTTTTTAAAAAGACATTGCCAAATTCTGGGGTCAGCAGGAGATTTCTCCAACAAAAGCCTCTGGTCTCCTGTGACAGCATCTTGACCTTACAAAGGACCTCTTGTTTAAGGAACTTGAGGGATCTTTCTCATCCCTAAGGAACCAGCAAGTGTTGGAAGTGGGAGTGCTGAGGAATGAGCACAAGTGCAGCAGCACAGGGATGGAAGCTGTAAAGCTCTGATATCCAATATCCACTCTGGAAGTTACAATCCCAGGAGCTGTTTTCTTGTGGCAAATAATGGTCATTTCTTCTCAGCATTCTGAGGACAAGGACGAATTGAAGATGCTCCCAACAGCTGTAAATGCACAGGGAAAAGAAGGAAAGCTCCCTGGAGCTGCACCAAAAGTGGGGATTTAAGGGCAGACTTTGCAAACACTCATTAAGCTTCCCAGACACTCTTAATTTCCAAAAGACTAATTGTTGTGGAGAATCCTTTTATTTCTCTTTTGGGAGAAACAAGAGGGAAACTACCCAAGAACTCAATGTGACCCCAGCACTGGTGGGGGTAGAATTACACCTTCCTAACTCTGGGATTTCCCAGCTCTTTTGGGATGGATCAGTCCTGTCCTGGGACAGCTGCACACCCCTCACAGAACATCCTTCCAAATGAATCCATCCTTGAGGCTGCCTTTAGTTTCTATTCTTGGCAACAACAGGAAAACCAAGGTGAATTCCATGAGTCCATGAATCCTCCAACAGGAAACAACTCCCAAAGAACAAATGTGTTCCCTGACACAACAGGAAAAAGTGACACTTTGCAGGGACAGAAAGGAATCCCAAGTGGGACACTCCCTCCTGTTGGGTTTTCTTTCATCTCAGAGCCCCACAGAGAGCAGGGATGACTCCAAATTCCCAAACCAGACCCCATAAAATTCCATTTCTTACTGGATTTCAGTGTTGCTACATAAGTTAAACTTGATCGAGGATCTCACCCCAAATACTCTCCCTGGAAGTGAGACACTTTCTCCTGGCAAGTCCAGTCACATAACTACAAGAATCCCTAAATCTGGGATCACAGAAAAGTAAATTATTCAGTCTCTTGTGACTGAGAGCTACTGAGCTCGAGTAAATATCAGAAATTATCCCTTCATTAATAAAATAGTTTCTGTTTACTGAAGGCCTTTCAGCTTCACATTTCAAAGCATTTCAGAGACGATAGGAAGAGATTTTGCAGACCTAACCAATGTTTGTTTTTGGAAAACATCGTTGTCTTTGCTATAACTAAGTAAAACATCAATACCTGAAGAAGCTCCTCTGGTTTTGCTTGTTTACAGCAGAAAAATGCAGTCAAATTTTGCTGGTTTTCATACACTGTTCCCTTTGTGGACCTTTCACATGGCAACAAAGGGGAAATAAACAGCCTAAATAAACAGGGAAATGCAAGTGTAAAACCACAAGTATGGCAGAAGCCTCTATTATGCATAAATGTTTCAGAAATAAAGCCATCAACAAAAGGAAACTCAGTCACATTTCAAACCAACAGCTTGCTGTTAAGATTTGTAATATTTTTCCATAGCTGAGTAAAATTCCATTTAACCCACCCAAGTTTAAATTTGTCTGCACTGGTATTTTATGACTATACAAACCACTAAAAAATTCACCTGTTCCTTGGCAAGTTCATCCTCACCTGAGCTCCCACACAAAAACATTGTACAGAGAAAAGTGATTTCAATTCCTTTTCACACCATTTGCTTTCCATACTTGGCTAAGCCTAAGAAACATCAATATTTTTACCACAACATTTTTTCCTTCCCTTTCAATCAGTTCTACCCTCAGGTTTTCATGGTCTGGCTCAACCTGACACTTCAAGCTCTGCAGAGAATCTCTACATCCAAACCAAGTTCTAATTAAATTCTGGAAGTTTAGTTATCAGGCTGTTCTAGTGAATAACTTTAATTTCATAAAGTCAATAACTCAATGTTGTGTCTAAACACTGGACCTAAACTAGCCAAGGTGTCAGTGCCTGGAAGCCAAAGATTATGAGACAGACATTTCTTTTTTATCTAGAGAACAGAGCACTGTGAGCTAACTCTTCTGTTTTAAAATAAAGTTAATACGCCCATATTTATTAAAATAGAGGAACAAACAGAAGACCTTAAAATACTCTTGGAAATTACAGGAAACATGGAAAAAAGATTACAACAGGAATTGCTGCACAACCAGGGCATGTTTATTATTCTTCCACAGACAGTGGCACCAACTGCTTTTTCTCCAGAACCAACATCTACCCCAAGCTTTGCAAGATTTTAAACACCAGAGTAATGGAAAAGAATGGAATTATGTCCTAAACATTAGCATTCCCAGAGGATATTAAAGAACTATTGCCACAGTAACTTCTCCAGAGTAACCAAATGCCTCCAGTTTCTCCCTAAAACACTGAAATAGCATCCAAAGTTTGGGAGCTCATTCCAACTCACACCATCACACTGCTGTGACTGCAGCTGCTGTGTAAGAACATTTAAAACCTTCAGTGTGGGCAATCAGCTGCCAATGCACTCGGTTTTAAGCAGCACAGAAAAGACTTACAAGCAGCCAGAGGAAGGATTGGGTGGGGAACAGTGAATTCACACCCAAGTCTATCACAGAACCTCCAGCAGAGGAGAGTTCAGGAATGAAGGCAGACAAAAATCAATTTCTAAACATGACTGTGATGCCTTAGGTTTGAACTTTTGTATTTTTCAAATCCTGTACTGTTAGTGGATAGAGGAGAATTTCTTACAGGAGCTGGGACATGTGAACAATCCAACCTGCACAGTGTGCCTGGGAAAACAACCCAACCTGTGTGTCAAACTCAGTGTATTCAGCAGAATAAGCAGCTCACCAAGGATGGGAAGAAGGAAGGAGTGATAAGGGAAACAACTCCCCAAACTCCCCAAATGCAAAAATGGATGGGAAAGTTTGGTGCAGAGACTTGCAAAAACTGCTGTATGAAATTGGAATGTTAGCCAGTCACTGTCAGTAGAAATATGTGTGTTTCTAGGGATTGACCAATTGTAAAGATGCCTTAGGTTTTAACTTTTCTCTGTTCCCAGCCCTGCAGTGCCCAGTGTAACTCTGCAGTTCCCTGGAGCTCGTTCAGTGCTGTTCTCTCATGCTCACACTGACATAACAAAGCCTCTCCAGCTCGCTCTCCAAGGACACCCAGACCCTCCTGGGCCCTGCAAACCTTCATCTTGGGATGGAGTCTGCAGACTGCACTTCCTGGTTCTCCAGATTCCCAACCAGATGAATTTTACTCACACAGTGCTGCTGTGTTTGTGGGTTGGAGGTCACTTAAGGACTCCACAGCAATAACATGACAGTGCCTTGGCCGTCATAAATGGCATTAAGCTGGAACTACCTGAAGGATTTATTCACAGAATAAGTGAGTTTGGAAAAGATCTCCAAGAATATCCAGTCCAACGTGTGACAGAACCTCATTCTGTCACCATGACCAGGGCACTCAGTGCCACATCCAGCCTTTTCTTCAAGGCCTCCGGGGATGGGGATGCCACCCTGTCCTGGGCAGCTCATTCCAGTGTTTAATGACCCTTTTTGTGCAGAAATACCTCTTAATATCTAACCTGAGCCTCCCCTGGCCCAGCCTGAGGCTGTTCCCTCTCCTCCTGTCCCTGTTCCCTGCCAGCAGAGCCTGACCCCCCCCCGGCTGCCCCTCCTGTCAGGGAGTTGTGCAGAGCCACAAGGTCCCCCCTGAGCCTCCTTTTCTCCAGGCTGAGCTCCTTTCCCAGCTCCATTCCCTTCCCTGGACACACTCCAGCCCCTCAGTGTCCTTCCTGAGTTGAAGAGCCCAGACCTGGACACAGCACTCGAGGTGTGCCCTCACCAATGCCCAGCACAGGGGGACCATCACCTCCCTGGTCCTGTGGCCACACTATTTTTGATACAGACCAGGTGCCAATGTCCTTCTTTCCCACCTGGGCTCCTGTTCAGCCGCTGTCAAGCAGCACCCCCAGGTCCTGTTCTGCTGGGCAGCTTCCCAGCCCCTCTGCCCCAGCCTGGAGCAGTGCACGAGGTTATTGTGGCCACAACCCAGGACTCGGCACGTGGCCATGTTGAACCTCACTCTGTTGGTCTCGGCCCCTCGATCCGGTCTAAGTCTCTCTGCTCCCAGGATGAAGTAAAGCACTGGGAGAAGGAGGAAGTGAGCCGGACAGGGCGGTAGGACAGCGCGACAGCTCTCAGGACAAAGTTTGCTCCAGCACTGCAGCCTCCCCAGCGCTCCAGGGCCAGGAGGGACCCAAGCTTAGGG
>VZRF01012375.1:388233-414041 GCA_013396875.1 Vireo altiloquus
CTCAGGAAAGGTGGTGGGGCTGTGAGGGATCAAAGCATCCCCTCAGAGCTCTCACGGAGCTGGGCTGGCTAAACAGCGAGGGATTTAAATGTTTATAGGGTTAAAAGTGATAAAGTGCTTTAAATACTTAAATTAACGTGTTCTATGAATTAGTAACGCTAAATACTCGCAGTGTGTCGCAACCTGAGCGAGTCTGATCACAAACACATCTACAAGAGTTGCTGATGCTTCCCTCAACTTAATGTCTTTAGGTACAATGCTGCCTTGCTTTCCTCGTTTCCAGGATATGGACACCTCTCCAGTCACATCCTTTGAGACCTTGCGTTAAAAACACCCTGCAAACGCCAGGATTGTTGCTGCGGGAGCAGAATTCCTTAGGAAAGGTAGGAACAGGCATCATTTGCATCACTCGGAGTTGCTGCGTGTTTTCTAAACCAGGTTCACTCCATCATGTCTAAGACGTCTTTTTTCAGCCCAAAGCTTCACCTTAATGATTTAATTGCATGGAAAATGCTGAAATGTGTAGGTAAGTCGAGAGTATCCGTTTATATGAGCTCTATTTGAAGCACGAGGTAATTGGAAGCATGGTAATTCCTTATTTACAAGGGGAAGAATTGCACTGTAGCTGTTATGGAAGAGCCTCTATTTATTATAATCAACAGCTGTATCTATGATCATTAGCAGAAGGGCAGAGTAAGAGCACGGGCACTTTAATCCTGAAATAAAAGATACTTTATTCCTGAAGAAGCAACGTGTTTTCAGAACAGAATAATTACCCCAAAGTAAAGTGATTTTTATCTCCAGGTAGGATGTGCACTTCAGTGTGTTCCCGTGTAGCTGTTCTGCTACATTTCCCCTGTGCAGATCAACTCTCACTCCACAGTTTCCTATTCATCAACGCAAATAAACCCTCTTTTGCCTCGATTTTCTGAGCAGGTTTGCCAATGCCTTTGCCCAAGGATGGTGATTTGAACAGCAAGAGGTTTGTGCACTGGCTGGAGGGAGTTTTTCCTCAAACTGCCGACTTGCCAATATTGTTTTTGTTAATTGGCAATTCCCATCGACTGCTCTGCACCAGCACGGCCTGGAGCCTGCAGTGGGGATGAAATCGATGGGTCCCACCTTTTCATTCCTGACAGCTGCAATAATCACCTCATTTAGGAGGAACTTCATCAGGACAAACAACAGCAAATCTCCCCCAGAACTGTGACCTGGCTGACTTTCAATCCTGGGCTCTAATTGCTAAACCACTGCCTGGTTTCATTGACCCTTTCCCTTCGCTCCTCACCCAAGCAAAGCCACAGGTGGGAATTTATGTTTGCTTTAAATGAAAGGGGAGAGATCAACAGAGGCCTGGCTGATGTAGCACGTGAGCCCCGAGATCTCTCTTAGTTAATAATATATGATACAATGAGGCTGAAGGGTCACGAGAACATCATTTTTCCTTGCACTATTTGCAAAAACAAATCTGAAAACTCATGGAAGGGAAAACAGGGGAAAGAATTCTCTTTTTTCTTCTTCACATTTCTTACATGAAGTGTTTTATAAAGAGGTATATCTGGTGAAATGGGTGCTTCCATGATTGCTCAAACCAAAGAAAGTTCAAACTGACGAACAAAATGTTCATGATGATGAATGAATCACTGTCACAGCTTGTCAACAGAGATTAGGTCCCCCCCATTCAGAAAGGACTGGGAATCACTGAAAATTCACTCCTCATCCTCCCTTCAATAATAAAAAAGAAAAGGAGGGGTGAGCTTGAACTGAGCTATCCCTCATCCACTGGGCCAGTTTCCCCAGGGAACAGCACAGTGGCACAGAGCCATGCCAGAGGAGATCCTGAGGAGGCACAGGCAGAGCAGTTCCTTAGGAAATACAATTTATTCCCTCAGGAAGTGTTTTACAAACTCCACTGACAAGAGTTTCATTCCCCGTATGACTTGTGTGACACTAAGGGATGGCTTCCCTCCTTTCCCAAGGTCATTTTACCTGTAGTCCCTTTCCACAGTTTATCCCCTGATATTTTCTAAATGTTTCTTGGGAATTCTTGGGCATTCCTAAACCGAAGGGATTTACCAGTGCTCAGAGCTGATGTACACATGGGGTCTCTCAACCACAGCTTTAACATTTGAAAAAATACCACAAGTACTCGGTTATTTCATTTCAAACATTAGTGGAAATGTCAGACAAAAGGGTTCAGCTCACACCAATCTCTTACAGGTGTAATTGCCTCGTGTGTAATGCCTTGATATTGGTTATAATGAAATCCCCTTTGACTTCCAGCAGTGTAGATGGGAGCAGAGTGAAGGCCAGAATTTCCATCTAGGCTGGAGGAGCAGTTCTGCCTGTAGAAAGTGAGCCTGATCCTGTTGGCCTCTCTCAGTCAGCTCAATAAAATCTATTTTACCTTTCTTACAGAGCTTGCCACTCCCACATCAGCTGCATTAAGCTGAAACTGGTGCATGGGTAAAGAATCAGGTCCCATTCCTCTTCTTGCCATCAAGTTAATTCTGGTTTTATGAAGCTTTGCCAAACTGCCTGAGTAAAGAATTGAGTAAAAGTGTGCTGAAACACCAGGATTTGGCTCTAGGATTAGTCACACATCTGGATGACCTTGTTATTCCTAGTTACCATTAAATAAGTGGGAACTAAAGCTGGTTTATGTTGTTCTGTAGATTTTCTGCACAGCAACAGTTTCTCTTCCCAGCACGTAGCTGCCATCAATTCTTTTTGTCTCTGTGAATAACAAAGAAACTCCTGGGGCAGGAGAAGAAGTTGCCTGGCTCAATGCTGGGAATCGAGGCAGAGATATGCTTCAAATGTCTCCTTATTGTTTTTTGCCTCCTGACATTTCCCACGTTGTGCTGTGTTCTGCTGCTGCAGAAAAATAATAGCTATGATTAAGTTAAGTGGAAAAATACTGCTGCTTTTCCAATGTCAAAGCCACAGAACCTCTGGTAATGCAGTCCCTGAAGGAAAGCAGAGCAGGTGTGAGGTGTTGCTCTTCAAATGCAGGTAAAATGCTGTGAAAGAGGATGTTCTTCTTCTCTTAATCATTAAAAACAAATCCAGGTTTTTGGTTTATTTTTCTCCTTTTGTTTTACTTATCCTTACTAAGGGAATGCTGTTTTTACAGTTGTCCACAGGTATTTTCCAGGTGAATGAGTGCAGGCTGCAGGTTGGCTTCTTGAAATGAAATTCTTTAAGTCTCATCTTTCTTTGGAACCATGGAAAACCTCAGGTGTATAAGAGACATAAAAACAACACTTCCAACTCTTCCATGTTTAATTAAGGTTTTTCCCCCCCCTTCTGTAAAAAGTTTTTAGATCCCACCCACAAACTTCTTATTTTAACCCAGCTCCATTAAGCTGCCCATGTTTTGACTTGTGGATTTGTTGGGCATCAGCTCAATGAGCCTAAATTCCTACAGTTTGGGGAAAAACAGGTGGCTGGATAGAAAAGAAAGTCCCAGAAGTCCTGCTGGCACTGATGGGGAGTTGGAGCCACTTGGATCATCTATCCCAGCAAATCCACTTGGGAGGAAGAGTTGATGGATGCCTCAACCCTGGGAAAAATCCTCAGATCACAGCTCCACCTTATTAAACCTCAGGCAGCTGAGCATGACAAATGTTGGAGCTAAGACTTCAGAAATTCCAGTGCTCACAGAAATATTTCATCCTGCTGAATGCAGCTTTGGATATTTTCTGGTTTGTGGAGGTAGAAGCTGCAGGCAAGAGAAACAACAAGAACTTGAACTGAGTGAAACTCCTGTACAGGCAACGCCGCTGTTGTATTTCCAAGGGAAGCAGTGCTGGTATCAATCCTTCTGAAATGAGACATCAGCCAGCCAATTTCAAGGCTTGTCTTGCAGAAAATGGGGCACGAGATTCAGCAGCTGAACAGTCCTGCTGGCCTCAAATTTAATTTGCTCCGAGGTGATATAAGAGCAGGATAATACGATGGTTGTTGTACTTCTAGAGCGCTTTTGACAAAGTGAATCTATCACTGCCAGGCACCCACAACCCCCATTTCACAGGAGGAGCTGTGACCCGGGGATGCTAAAATCAAGCACACAACAACAATCCCCTCTTAGCTGACAATCTCAAGGATTTGCTGCCAGGAGGAGAAGAAACTGGAACGATCTGTGCTCGGTCTGCAGCTCGACACAGGGACTTTGAGGGATATTCAAAGGACTGGTTACCAGGTCAGGCTCTGCTTCCAGGGAACAAGGGATGGAATGAGAGGAAACAGCCTCAAGCTGCACCAGGGAATGTTCAGTTTGGGCATCAGTAGGAATTTCTTCATGGATAGTGTTGTCAAGCATTGGAATGAGTGCTCAGGGAGGTGGTGGAGTCTCCATCCCTGGAGGTGTCCAAGGAAAGCCTGGACGTGGCACTCAGTGCTCTGGGCTGGGGATTGGTCACAGGTTGGAGTTAACAGTCTTGGTGGTCTTTTCCCACCCCAGTGATTCTGAGATTTTACAGAGTCAGAGGTGCCTCTGAAAGGGCTTCCCACGCTGCTGTCAGAAATCTGAGCCTCCCCACTGTTTGACCAGCACCTTCTTGTGCTGCATTTTCATTAAAAAATGAAAATCAGGGAGAAAAAGAGTTTCTTTTGGGGAATTTCTTTAATAATAAGCACTTCAAACCTTCTGTACTGTAATACTCCACTCTGAGCTTCAACAGTCCTGTGTCTGTCACATGTGGCTGATGGGTTTTAGCTGAGTTGCCTTTGATGGTGCCAGTCAAATTCACCCTCACCGCTGTTGTGATCCCTCCCCCTGCCCTGGCCTGGCACAGTGTGAGGTCAGGACAAGAGGAAATGGCCTCAAGTTGTGCCAGGGGAGGTTTATATTGGATATTAGGATTTTTTTTTTTTTTCATTCAAAAGGTTGTAAAGAATTAGGCTGCCCATGGCAGTGGTGGAACGACTGGAAGTGTTCAAAACATGTGGATGTGGCACTTGGGGACGTAATGAGGAGCACAGTGGTGCTGGGTTGACAGTTGGACTTGATGGTCTTAAAGGTCTTTTCCAACCTTAACAATTCTATGATTTTATGTGCCCAGATTCAGCACCACAGCTTAGATAACGGAGAAAGGTTGACTTTCCCCTTGCCCAAAAACTTTACGATGCATGGTGTTGGAATTATTCCAGTTTGGTGGGGAAGATGAACCCTGAGGTCACTGCCCTGACTCTCAGCCTGGGCAAATTGAAAATCTCTGGACAACTCCATCAGGCAGCCTCAGAGATCCAACTGGAAACTGTTGAGCAGCAGCCAATCTGCAAGAGGGCAGGGATGGTAATTCCCAAATATTTGGTGTTGTGAAGTGTTTGTGGGCAGAGTGAGGATGCTCAGGGAGCTGCAGGCTTCGAAAGCCTTGTGATAAAGAGCAGACTGAAGCACCAAATCTACAGCAACAGACTTAAATCAACTTTATTGCACAGCAGTGTTCTGTGGGCACTGAATAAGACTGAAGACTGATGTCTTCAATTTTTTCTGTTGTTGTCAGCAAGAAGGACAAAATCAGCAAGACGGATCCTTGCACATGAACCCCATGGCTCCTTCACCACTGGTGCAGGGACACATCAGGATGGGAGATTTTGGGCTGTTTCACCCAGAATCTTTCAGTCACAAAAAGATCTGGCAGTGCTTGAAAAGATGTCAGTGGAGCAGAGGTGACCTTTGAGGTCCATGTGACCTTTGAAGCACAAGAAGGATGAGTCTCTTGGAGATTCACTTGGAATTGCAGGAATTTGTGCTGTCAGTGCACCTGAAAAGTTCCTAGAGGTGGTGATGTATCCAAGTGATTCAGCAGAGGTTTTGTGATTCCCATTTAAAGTCTGCTCAGGCAATATTAAATGCTCAGCAAGAAAATGAAGTGTTATCTGCTGTACATCTATAAAATGAAATGTAATGTGATAAAATGAACTAAAAGGTCTCCTCATCTCTGCGTTAAAGATGGCATTGGTGTGACTGCTGTTGCTTTGTAACAATTCCCCTGCAGGAAAGGCAACTCCTACAATGTAATATCATTTTTTTTCCTCATGATCTTTATGGGTTTGGGGAAGAAAAACATTTCAAGGAGTAGCCAGCTCCAGGGATCTGGTGAAAAATTAGATCAGCACAAGTAACAGGTATTTCCCACAAACTAAGAGGTGTCTGTCAGACCAGGTGCTGGAGATGAATGGGTACTGAAGGCCATTCAGCTGCTCCTTTTGCTGTCTTTTATCACCCCTTCACTGCCCCCCTCCATTCCCCATCCCTCCCCAAATCATCTCCTGCTTCCCATTGCATCCCCACTTCCTTCATCTTTACATTTTCCACTAAACACCACTGATACTTTTAAAATTACAGTGACACAACCTAAATTTACAAATCATTGTGCTGCTGGTTCCTGTGTCAGATCTTTCTCCTTAATTCATGTACCTCATCTATTTGAATTATAAACTCATCGGGGCAGAGGCCACATTTTAACCATAGTATAGTGGAGATTTATGTAGCATAATTAAGCAGGATAATAAAATACACCTCAGTGAAGGCTGAAATGTAAATTGTGGAACGAACCCACGTTGGTTTAATTGCTCTTAAAGCGAACATGTGATGACTTTTTCTTACTTCTTTCAAAATTTAGGTGAGGGGACTCGATGCAGTGAGTCCTGCAGGAAATTGTGGCTGAGAAAGATCTGCTGATGGGCTGCTCACCCAGGCCCATTGTACCCTGTTCCAACAGAAAGTGTTCTTCCTACTAAAATCGTGTCCCATGAGTCCTGTTTTACCTTCTCCAGGCCTTCAGCCATTTCCTGGGCCTGCAAGAAAACTGGAGAGGGACTTTGGACAAGGGTATGGAGTGTTAAAACAAGGGGGAATGGCTTTAAATGGACTGAGGGCAGGGTTAGATGGCATATTGGGAAGGATTCCTGCTTGGGAGGGTGGGGAGGAGCTGGGATGGAATTCCCAGGGCAGCTGTGGCTGCCCCTGGATCCCTGGAAGTGTCCAAGGCCAGGCTGGACGGGGCTTGGAGCAGCCTAGGATAGTGGGAGGTGTCCCTGCCCATGTGGCACTGGATGGGCTTTAAGTTCCCTTCCACCCCAAACCATGATTCTGTGATTTGCTGTCACTATGGCAGAAGATCTCCAGACCTCTCCACCTTCTTCTGTCCCTGTGTTTGTGAAAATGCTGTGTTGGGCAATACAGAACCTGGATAACAACAAATGTCCACGCTAGATTTGTGTTTTCCTGAAATCCTCCACATTGGTAGCAAGATTCCCTCGTGGATCACTGTGGGAACCATTCCAGGGAGCAAACTGGCCCCACCCAACCATGGGATCATACAGGATTTGACAAGAATACATGGATTTGACAAGAAAGGGTTGGAAAGTGCAGAACAGTGAAGAGCCTTTGCTGTGTGCTTTTCTCACCGAGGTAGAAAGGAACCAGAGGAGGTAAACACAGTCTCAGTTTCATTTTTCCTAGGGAAGAAGCAATGAGTTTGTACCTTTGGGTTATGAACATCCTGATCTCTCAATAGCAGCCTGGCTGCTGTCATTACGAGTTCAGGAAATTTTGGAACCTCTGGAAACAGCTGTGGCCTCTTCAGCAAGAAGCCATTTGTCTGAAGTGCTTTTAGTTCAGTGAGTAGAGAAGCTGCTGGAATGTGAAGGCAGGAAAAGCCTTGTGGGTAAAGATACTCCTCAGTGTATTTCTTACAAAGCTGGTGCTCCCCTGCTTCCGTGGAGTAAGAAGAGGCTGGAATATCTACAAGGACTTTATTCCCACCACGGCTGGGAATATAAATCAACATACTGCAGAAGGAAAACAAAATGCAGAGATTTTTTCCCTTGTTTGGCTTCCTTCTTTCCATGCTGTCCTCACGTGCTCAGCTCTCCCTGAGCAGGGAAAGAGCAGGGAAGGCAGAGAGGAGCCTGGAGCTCCAAGGATCGCAGTGAATGGAGCAGCTGGGCTGGCACACACCTGAAACCTCTGGCACACACCTGAAACCTCTGGGTGCAGCTCTCTCCTCTGGAAGGTGCCACTGTGGGATTCAGATGTGACAATGCTCTTGGGAATGCAGCAAAATTCTCTTTTTTAAATCCCTGCAGGCCCTCAAGTTGCCAACATTTTCACCAATAACTATGCCTTGATACAGAAAGTTTTCATTCTGCGGCTCAGAAGCCTCCTTAGCCCAGCAGAGCTTCTCACTGCCCTTTGTTCTCAGCCAGAATGAGGCAAGTCCCACTTAAAAAAATCTACTGTTGTCACCTTTTCCCCATCCAACACCAGGTGAGATGAGCACAGCTCACTGTCTGAACTCCTGGCACAGGGAGGAGTGCTACTCCTGTGGTGGTAGCACAGGGATTAGAAGGCTCATCCAACCCCACGGTGAAATCAAATCAGGAAGGTTTCCTCCTGTCCCAGGGTGAAGTCCTTTGAATTGCAGAACCCACCCAAAATGTCAAAATGAGCAAAACAAATTTAAAAAAAAATTTAAAAAAATCAAGATTTGGCATGTAAAATTCAAGTGTTCCAAACTCATGCAGGTGTCAAAGGAAAAGGGAGAAAATTCAGGTCGAGAATGAGGGATGCAGAAAGCTCTGATTAGGAAAGTGGCACTGGAGTGTTGGTTTGAAACAAAATTTAGAGGAAAAATATCTTTTGATAGAAAGCAGGTTGTAGTCACTCCTCCCTTACTAGGTTCGGGAAAAGAAATATTTCTTCAGGGGAAAGTGAAGAAGAAACAAAACTATTTATTTAACAAACACACAAGAAAAGAATAATAATGCTAAATAATAAAACCTCTCACTGTGGAGAGAAACCTGGAAGAGTTTGGAGTCTTTCTGGGGTCCCTCTTTCTCCTCTTTGCAGCTGGGTCGGCATGGGGGGCTCCCCTCCAGGCTGGTGGAAGGTCTCTCAGTGAGGGTTTGATGTTTTGGTGTTCTGAACAAGTCCAGAAGGGAAGAAGAAGAAACCAAAGTCCCAGGGAAACACAGGAATTTAACTCTCCATCTCTCTCTGGAGAAACAGAGCTGAAAACTGGCTGGAGAGCAGCAGCAGCAGCAGCAGCAGCAGCAGCAGATGTCTCCACAGAAGAATGCAGAGAGGAGTAGCCAGAGTGACCTTGAAGCACAGAACTGCTTTGGAAAAGTTCCTCTGCCTCTTTTTTTTTCTTTCTCTCCCCTCTCAGGCTCACTTTAAAGGCACAGAAAGGCTCAGGATTCATTTTCTGGGCATAGAGTAGACGATCATAAAGTCACTCCAAGACATTGGGCCTGATGAGGGAATGAGAGGAGACAATTGAGACACCAAGACCCAACTCTCAAAGTCCAGACAGGTGGGATTATAACAGAATGAAGCCCATGAAACACATGAAATAATGAAATTCATGAAATAATGAAATATTGAATATGAATATTGACATGAAATAATGTTCTGCTGGGAACTGTTCTGTTGTGCTGCAAGGAACAAATTTCACATTGCCTCTGCTTGAAAATCCTCTATGCAAAGAAGACCTTTGGCAGCTGGGATCTGGATTTGGCACTGCAAAACAACATTAATCCCCTAGCAATTACAAAGTGTTCCCAGGTTGACCTTCTCCTGCCACATGGAAGCTGGGCAGGAGGAAGAGACAGAGGTTTGGAATGTGTCTCTGAGGCTTGGATCATAATGAAAACATTTATGCTGCAATCAGAGAGTGGCTGCAGACCATGTGGATGTGCCTGGGAGAGCTTTAAAAGCTGCCGGGGGAGGCAGAGAGAGGAGCAGCATCCACAATGTGATGCTCAGAGCCAGCTGCAAACCCTGCCTGAGACACAGCAGCAATGCTGGAGTGTTCAGCTCACAGTATCCCTCTAATTAGTGCTGCCGCTAATTGGTTCTGTGGGTTAAAACTGGAGCCTGGTAGTTTGGATTCTTTGAAGATCATGACCCAGGTGACCCCAAAAATCAGCTGGCAGCAAACAGCAAGGTCCTTAGCTGGAGGTATCCACGTGTGGCTGCACTTCCCAGCACAGACTGGCCCAGGTGGGGCCTCAGAGCCGCCTCAAGTGGCTGCTGGTGTGGGAAGATCATGGAGAGATCTTGGAGAAGAGATGGATCCACAGAAAAGCCTGGATCGGGAAGTTAAGTGCTTGACTGATTTTGTAAAGAAGAAGATGGTGATGGGAGGGAAAGACTCCACCTGGATTCTGGAAGTGCTCCATGGATCATTCCCTGCTGTGTTGAGGGAAAGAGCCAGCAGCCATTCCAGGAGGAGGAGGAGGAGGACGTGGCTTAGCCTTCCTCCCAGTGACTGGCCAAATTCCAGTGGGAATGGGAACGGGGCTCCATGGGGCAGGAGGCCAAGTGGCAGAGTGAGATTTCTTAGCACAGGTTGAGTTTTTAAGGAGTATCTCCAACACTGGTCAAGTAGCTGTGCTCCTCTCCCACCTTCCTTCTACCCACTTCCAGATCATTCCCTGCCAGTTCAAGAAATTCCTGTGTTTTCCTCATAGTCAGCACTGAGTGCTGAAGCAGGAGATGAGCAGCTGATAAAGTTTCCCAGAGTATTTGCCCAGCTATTCGCAGCACTCAGGTCCCAAATTGACTTGGGCCAACGGAGAGAATTCAGGATTTTAATGAGCTATCAGATCCTGAGGCTGTAGTAGAACTACACCAAATCCTATTTGCTGTCCCATTCCATGGCACAGGCTCCTGCTCGAGGGTACAGACACATTGCTCTCTTCTGCTGGAGGAGAAAAGTCTTTTTTGTGCTGAGAATAATGAATGGCTTGAGCCAAACCGTGGCCAGATGATCCCAATCAGCAGTTGTTTATACCCAGACCTGGGAGAACAGGTCAGGCAAACCCCCTGACCCTAATAC
The DNA here is from genome assembly GCA_013396875.1 of Vireo altiloquus. Classification (NCBI taxonomy): domain Eukaryota; kingdom Metazoa; phylum Chordata; class Aves; order Passeriformes; family Vireonidae; genus Vireo; species Vireo altiloquus. The sequence goes on from VZRF01012375.1 coordinate 399,090, forward strand.
TGCCTGTAGAAAAATAATCAATTTACAAGGCCAGGCAGAGCGACCTGTGGGTCCTGTTTGTTGATCCAAGACATAACGGCTCAATAGCTTTAATTATTAAAACCAGAACAGACAACCATTGATCCTCCCACTTAGTGCCATCTCTGCAGCCTCAGGGCCAGGGATTTAGAGCAGGGGAATTTGCAGGGAAAGAGAGAGAAAACCAACAGTGAAAGGCTGATCCACTGGATCACCAAAATTTTGGGCCTTGGTTTTGAAATCTGTCCTCCACCAGCTCATTCATTCCAGCACCTCAGAGCAGTCGAGTGATGACCCTTCCCTGGAAACACAAGTTCTGACTTTTCAGCTTAACAAGGCATTGAAAAAGTCATTTATGGAGTTGACCCAGATCATCTTTTCTCTCCAACAGTTCACAAAGCAATCGGTGTAAAGGACATTAATCAAGTTGGCGCCAAGAGGTAATTGAAGACAGTAATTACTCAGTTTTTATAGAGCTGGAAATGTAATAAGGATTTTAAGAAAGTAATAAGTGAAGCTTTCTGCAGAGAGATCCCCTGGTGCTCACAGTTTAGCCAAGGGCCCATCTTTTTGAAAATACATTTTCGTGTAGTTATTACATCACTGTCTTGCTGGGACATCTCTCCTGAGCTTTTGGAAATGTAATGGGCTTTGCTGAACCTGAATCCTCCCTCTCTGCATCCCAAATTCCTGTGTCAGGCTGACACCTCTAATACAGCAATAATGCAGGAGATGCCAAGCACACATTTTTTACCTTCTCCCAGCTCCTGCCTTCCCTGCTCAGACCTGGCAGATTTCTGTCAGGCGCCCAATTTTTCCTTCTGTTTTGGAAGCCATGACAAAAAAGGATCTGATTAAATTTCCCAAAGGCACATTCAGCTCGTGCAGCAGCTCTTAGGCTTTTTGTGGTCAAAAGTGGAGGCAAATTTTCCCAGCAGGCTCAGAGACCATTTCATCTGCTTAAATCACAAGACTCTGCAACAGAAAGGAAAACTTGGATGAAACGACAAATTTACCTTCACTTAAACCTGATGAAAATTGGCAAAAGCTCCTTGTTTGTGCAGAATATCCTGAGTTCAGTGAGATGATGGTCCAGTTATTCCCTGATTCCTGGGTCATCTTTGGGATCCATCCCACACTGCCTCAAGTGCAGGACCCCTGAGTCCTCTCCTTACTTGGTACTGGTTCCTTATGGGCTCTGAAGCACAAACCTAAATTGCTCCATGCCTTTGTTTCTCCACCTTCACTTACTTTTCTCTGAATTATCTCCTTAATTCTTTGAAAATGGGATTCCTCCTTGCTGGGCACATCTTCTGCCCAGACTTGTCCCTTGAGTTACTGATGGGGACCATAAACTCTTCAAGGCAAGCAGCAAATGTGCTTTAATTTGCATATTTGCAAACTGGTTTGCACGACCTGGTGGCACAAGCAGGTGCTGCTGGAACAAGAAGCTTCAGTGTCCCAGGGCCACACACTCAACCTCAGAATTCCTACCACTTTTGACATTAAGGCTCAACATAACCCTGCTTCTTTTAAAGTTATTTTAACATAAATAATTCCAGCTTCATCTGCATTCAAAAATTCTGCATGCATTCCATCATTCCAGCAGGTAGCTGCATAAGGAAGCCCAAGTGGAAGAATTATTTGGGATATATCTGGTTCTGGCTCTCCTCCAAGGGTAGACAGCTCATTACTAGCAAAGCACTTCTGTCCTACAGAGTTTTGTGGCTTTCTAGCACAGATCTTTGATGAAATTTCATTTCATGACAGGTCTATCCCAAATATCTCCTCCCTAACAAGGACCATTCCCTCTGGAGAGAGAAATCTTCCACGTTGTTGCTGGGATGGGATCCACCTGGACTGCTCCTTAAATGGCTCTGCTTCAACCTCTTCCCTGCCTTGCAGCCAGCAAAGTCCTCTGGAGCTGCAGGAAGAGAAAATTGGGGTTGAATCAATCACCCGTGGTTCTAGATGCATTTGCTGCATCCCACAACTCATCTCTGCATTCACTTGTTGGGCTCATTAGTTTTGATTAAAATTTGGTAGGGGATTCTAGGACCTTCCAGTGACCCATTGTGGTGTGTGCTGGAAATTTATTCAGGTCAATTAGACATCTGCCACGTTCAGCCTCAAAGGCCACGACAACACCTTTGCTCAACAGGGTACAAGCAACAAGGAGAAATTGAATTTGCATCCCGAGCAAGGTGCCACAACGGTGTATCAATATCGGTTTTTAATGAGTTGTGCTGGCTTTCACAGGCAGGAAAAGTGTAAATTTATGCTAAAATGTCAACAAATGCCACTCAAAGGAATCTTTGTATGGTGCCTGAATGCAAAAGACACAGAGGGATAGGAGGAGTCATTTGGATCAGCTTGTGGACTGCAGGGATTGCATCAGCCTTCATTTATTTGGCTGCACTTACACAAGGTAAAAGTCCCTTCCAGTTGCTCTTTGGCCACTTCAGAGGGAACTGTCTGAGTTTTAGGAGACCAACTGCCCCCAAATACACCACAAACACCACACAGAAACCCCAAACACACCACATTGAACATCCCCCTGTGCTGGGCGCTGGTGAGGAACCACCTGGAACCTTGGGGTCAGTTCTGAGCTCCTCAATTCGGGAAGGACATTGAGAGGATGAAGTGTGTCCAGGGAAGGGAATGGAGCTGGGAAGGGGCTGGAGAATTCCTGAGGGAGCTGGGAAAGGAGCTCAGCCTGGAGAAAAGGAAGCTCAGGGGGGACCTTGTGGCTCTGCACAACTCCCTGACAGGAGGGGGCAGCCGGGGGGGGTCAGGCTCTGCTGGCAGGGAACAGGGACAGGAGGAGAGGGAACAGCCTCAGGCTGGGCTAGGGGAGGTTTAGGTTGGATAATGGGGAAGATTTCTTCCCTGAAAGGTTTGTTCAGCCCTGGCACAGCTGCTCAGGGCAGTGGGGAGTCCCCATCCCTGGAAGTGTTCAAAAAGAAGTGGCACTTTGGGATATGGTTTAGTGGGTGTGGAGGTATTCAGTCAAAGGTTGGACTTGGTGATCTCGGAGGTCTTTTCCAACCTTAATAATTCTTTGATTCTATGACTTTCCCAAGCCACAGAGTGGTTGCAGAGCCAGGAAGAGAATCCAGAATTCCAGAATTCCAATGACACCAGACTAGAAGGGCCTCTCCCATTTACTTCCATGCATGAAGTGAGTGCAGACACATACACAGCCTGTAGCCAGGCATTTTAAAATATAAAAATATATAATGTATTCATGCAGCTCCCTCAAAAACACATGGCCTGTTCACTCACAGAATCCCGGAACATTTTGGGGTGGAAGGAACCTTAAACTTCATCTCATTCCAAGCCCCTCCCATGGGCAGGGACACCTCCCACCAGACCAGGTTGCTCAGACAGTGGATTTTCTACACTCAGGACATTGAACAGAGGCCACTGATTGATTTGAATGCTTCCAGTATTTCTAATTTCTTTGATCTAAAATGTAACTTCTTCACCAGTTTAGCTGAGTAGCTGTTCTCTGCCAGTTGTCCCAAATGGAGAGTATTGTACACATTTTCCATAATTAGCTAATTTAACCAGCTAATTTAACATTAATAGCAAATCTGTGAGTTGAACACCAGCAAATGAACTCATTAAAGAGAAAAGGACTTGTACTCTCTCCCTTCTTGTTCTTTTTTTTTTTTTTCCCCTCTAGTTTTGCACTTTTAGCAAGATGCTCTGGGGAAATCAGGATTTCAGGGAAATTTGGATGATCAGATAAATAGGGTTTTATTGAGGAATTAAAAAGGGTGTGTGAGAATGACAGAAAGCTTTTTCATTAAAACACCAGCATTGTCTGTCCTGTTTAGGAAGGCCCCAAGGCTAGAGGACCCCACACAGGCTTTTTAAAATTTATTCTTTCTTGTTTTCTGAGGGTCTCAGTCTCCTCAAGTGCTGCACCCTCAGAGTTGCTTCTCCAGCCCTGAGCTTGCTTTGAACACTGATTATTTCAGAGATAAAGCTGAGGACTTCAGCACACATTATTGTGACTTCCACATTAGTGTGACTCAGGACAAAGGGATTTAATTGTCCACTCACCCAAAGGCTTCCTCTAATCCTTCACTACTTCAGATACTGGAGTTGGACCAGGTGACATCCAGATGTCTCTTCCCACCTCAACCATTCTGTGTTGCTTTCTTCTTTGCTGGTGTCTGTAAAATTTTGGTGATAAAACAATGGATGAGCATCCACAGGTAAAAAAATGCCAAGATTCAAGTAACCCAGCCATGGAGTGTGCAAATCCTGTTATCCCCAGACACCCCTGGGTACCTCTGTGTTATCTCCAGGTGCCAGCTCTGCTCCTGATCTGTGCCTGGACAGACTCTGCAGCTCTGCTCAGGTGCAGATGTGTTTCTTCTGAGGGTCTGAGGCACTCCAGAAGGTGCCTTGGGTGAGAAAATAGGTGGGAGGTTTAGGGATCAGCAGAAGTTTAGGATGGATATTGGAAAAAAATTCTTCACCAAAGTGTGTCCAAACATGGAACAGGCTGCCCATGGCAGTGGTGGAGTCACCAGGGAACTGGAATCATGGAATGGTTTGGATTGGGAGGGACCCTAAAGTTAATCTCATTCCACCCCCGACCATGGGCAGAGACACCTCCCAGTATCCCAGGGTGCTCCAAGCCCCATCCAGCCTGGCTTTGGACACTTCCAGGGATCCAGGGGCAGCCACAGCTTCTCTGGGCACCCTGTGCCAGGGCCTCCCCACCCTCCCAGCCAGGAATTTTTTCCTAATATCCCACCTAACCCTGCTCTCTTTCCATTTGAAGCTGTTCCCCCTTGTCCTGTCACTCCATCCCTTGTGAACAGTCCCTCTCCATCTTTCTTGTTGGCTCCTTCAGGTACTTGGAAGGTCTCAGTTAAGTCACCTCAAAGCTCTCTCTTCTCCAAGCTGAACAATCCCAACTCTCCCAGCCTTTCCTCCCAGCAGAGCTGCTCCATCCCTCTGATCCCTTTGGTGCCTCCTCTGGGTTCTCTCCAACATCTCCAGGTCCTTCCTGTGCTGAGCCCAGAGCTGGAGGCAGCTCAGCTCACCTGAGTGGGGCAGAGGGATCCCCCCAGAGGGGTTTAAATGCCACGTGGATGTGGCATTTGGGGACATGGATTAGGGGTGAGCATGGCAGTGCTGGGGGAATGGTTGGATTCTATGATCTTAGAGGGTTTTTCCAACTTTCATGATTCCATGATTCCATGATCTCAGGAGGAGATGTTGGACAGGAGGGCTGGCAGGGAGGGCAGCTCCATCTCACCTCATCACAGGGTGAANAGTTCACTCGAACCTCTCATTGAAAAATCTTTGATAAATATGCTGATTTGCAAGGCCTGTAAGTGTGTGCATTTCCAAACTGGACCAAGTGATGCACCCAAAGATCCTGAAATAAATACCAAAGTAAAAACCCCTTTTCCCCATAAACCATGTTTTGGTTTGAATTTGAAGACCAAAGAAAGGCAAGAGTTGCACCCAGTTTCCCAGAGAAACAGTTTGAGGAATTGTTCCAGGAACAACTGGATGTGGCACTCAGTGCTCTGGGCGTGGTTGACAAGGTGGGAATCAAAGCTTGGACTCCACCTTGGAGGTCCTTTCCAACCTCAGTGATGCTGTGATTCATCCAGTGGGATGTAGCACCTGGAAGTGACACCAACCCTCTCAAAAGCTCACTCAACTCCCACCCTGTTACTTCACCTGGAGACTCCACTCTTGTTTTGGGCAGGCTGGAATATCCTCACACAACTTTGAAGCCACATTAATCCTTACTTTGTTTTGTGTATATATGAACAATAGATTTTCCGTGCTAAAACTATCAAAGCTCCTGCAGCAGCTGCTCAGCTCCCTTGGGCAAATCTCCTGGAAGGGAGCTGCAGCAGCAGAGCAGATTTGCATGTTTGATGCATTGCTGCGTCTCAGTTTCAAAGCACACAATCTGGTGGCTCTCAGCTCCTTGCTTGCCTGTTGAAGCCAAGGTGCTGGACTGCAGCACAGTAGAAAGGGTGGATTTTTCTTTTATTTTAAGACATGGAGAAATCTTTCCCTCCCAGGAGTGCAATTTATATCTTGATTAATCTAAAAGTTTGGGGTTTTACGCTGAGGGGTATGAGGGGATTTTTTAAGGAGCGTGGGTAAGAGTAAAGAGGAAAGGAAGGCGTGTGTGGAATCACTTTCATCCTGGAAAATCAGCTATGCTGGAGGCAAATGCTGTGCCTCAGTGGAGCAGAGACAATTTCAGGTAATTAATGTTCTTCCTTTACCAGCGCTGGGAAAATCAGGGACTTTAGTGGGAGATTTATACAACTTTATGTCAAAGCTTAAAGCAGCTGTGGAAAGAGGCTGATTCATAAGGGAAGGTTCAGAATCTGCACACAAGAGCTCAGCCCTGAGTCGAGGATGCTGAGCTGGAGCTGAGCAGGTTTGAGCCACTTTCTTCCACAGGTAATGAATTTTTCCAGCCATTTTTCTTATCCTGACTCAGACAACCTCCTGACAAACCCACATTTGGCAAAGAGAGGCAGTAAATCCCTCACACCCCCAAACACACACAAGCCTCCCCTCGCTGACAGCAGTGCAAAAAGAGATTTTTAGCATCTTTCTGGACAGCTCGACCAGCCAAGAAAGTTTTATCGTGAACTTTAGAAAGTAAGAACTGCCAAAAATCGAGCTGACATAAAACCACTCACAGACATGAACCTCATATCAAAAAGTCCCTATGAAGAGGCCTTGCTGTGGCATAAGGATGAGGATTTAGATTGAAGATTAGCAAGATTTTGATCACAAAATCCTTTTTCAACCAGCCTGGCCCACCACAAGTCACTCTGGTTATTTGCATCTGATTTCTTTTCAGAAGAGCTCACCCAGACACACAACTGCCAGTCCATGGTGAGGATTTGGCTCTGTTAAGTGTGGGATGAACTCATCCTTGCACCTCTGCTCTTCTCCCACGGGCAAAGTCTTTGGCCTTACAAAGTCCTTGGACCTACAGAGAATCCTCCAGAAATATCCTCCTAAAAGTGCAGGAAAAGGCAGAAAAAATTAACATTGTGGTTTCTACACCTTCTCAGATACTGGAATTGTTCTGATACGAACAATTTAATTCCCAGATTCTAATATAAAGAATTTAATTCCTGTCTCCTACTTTCTAATGTGTTGTTTGTCCTACATTTGATTATGTGGGATTAGAGTGAGAAGATATTATCTTTACCTTTATCCTTAACGGGAGGAGAAAAGGAAAATATTTACTTTTGTGGCTCATATATCATTAGCTGAAGAGCTGTGAAGGTGCTTATCAATATTCAGAGGTGACTCTACTCTTAAAGCAACCCTGAAGGTGAGAAACTTCTTCCTCCGGGTTGGAGCTCCACTCCCAAGTAGTCTGACCTTTGGATTTGCATTTCAGTGAGTTAAATCAGTGTCACAGCCCGGGGAGCGCTGAGGGTGCCCCGACAGGAGCACAGAGACATTTTCACTCCTGCTTTTCGTGCCTGAACATCTCAGTGCTCCCCTAAAATGGAATTTGCACTCCTTTCCCCGGCAACACCTCCGAGCAGCAGGGAGGATTTGGCTCTCCAGAGGCACTTTTCTACAGGGTGAAATCCTGCAGGCAGTAGAAGGATGAACCAAAATACGAGGCAGAGACTTCTCCTCCCCTTTACCACCTGCAATTTGCAAAGCCATTGCTGGGGGCAGCTAACAAAGCCCAAACAAATCCCAAGCGCCTCCCAAACAAAAGGCTAATTTAATTTCAAATTGATTTGCGCTCTCGGTACAAGACACTTGATTTTGTACCGCTCAGCAGTAGCACAAAAACAAAAAAGAGCATCTAACACTGATTAACATCTGAGTCGTGGCTTGCTGGGAATGTTAGAGCAGCTGAATCGAATCGTTCGACTGGCACGGGAACTTCCCGACAGTATGAAACTTTCCTGGCGGAATTTACCACCCCTCCTTCATTTGTGCCTGTGCTCAGCTCACAGTCCCCAGGCTCGCAGGCTGATTTTGCCATGTATAAAAGGCACGCTGGCTTCCCATCAATAAGATGCACGTTGCTGTTTGACAAGAACAATGTGCTCCAAGAACGGGCTCACAATAGCTCCTATCAATCAAGCGCTCTGTGGAAAATCAAAGATGACAATGAAACCCACAGCATTAAATAACCCACGGTGCTGGAAATTAATCAGGAATCCTGGGTGCTTGAAAAACAAATGTGTTTTTAATAAATTGGATTTGAGTATCACTTACAAGCCCTGGGTTAGCAGCTGAGAGGAGCCTGGTTTGATTTGCACTGATAAACTCCCGGGGAGCTGGTGCCTCTCTACATCCAAGCCATTGATGTCACCGTGAGCCTGCTGGGCTTGGTGACATTTAAGCAATGTGGACACAATTCTTTTTAATACATACAGAATAGATTTTATCAAAAAACCACCCAACTCAAGTCTCTGATCCTGCTCTCAACTATCCCCAAACAATCCAAGGGTTAATAAGAACCTCTGAGCAGAGCTGCAGTAAGAGTTCACCCCTGGATGAAAGAGAATGAAGAGTGTGGGACATAAACTGGAGAGGGACTGGGGACAAGGCATGGAGGGACAGGAGGCAGGGAATGGCTTCCCAGTGCCAGAGGGCAGGGATGGATGGGATGTTGGGAAGGAATTCCTGGCTGGGAGGGTGGGGAGGGGCTGGGATGGAATTCCCAGAGCAGCTGTGGCTGCCCCTGGATCCCTGGAAGTGTCCAAGGCCAGGCTGGACAGAGCTTGGAGCAGCCTGGGACAGTGGGAGGGGTCCCTGCTCCTGTGGAATGAGATGATCTGGAAGGTTTAAGTTCCCTTCCAACCCAAACCATGCCATGATTCCATGATCCTATAAGTTAGTGGTGTCTCTGTCTGTCTGAGTGGAAGAAGCTTAGGTGTGACAAGGAAAGGGAGGAATAAACCTCTGCAGGAGCAGCACCAAAAGTAAACAACACCAATATTTCTAAGTGCTCACTGCACCTACTGTTAACTCACCCCGAGCAAGGGGAGAATGAGTTACCTCTGTTGTCATTGCTTTTCCTTCTTGCCTCACAATCTCCAAAGTCCAAAAGGAAGAAAAGATCATTCCATTATTTTTCAACACTCTCCCACTCCTTTCCTCCATCCTTTCATTCCAAGAAAATCAGAGTATTTCAGAGAGTCCCTTGGACACCACACTATGGACTGAATCCCCTCTCCTATATTCTTGTTCAAACAAGACACTCTCCGAGGTCAGGGAAACACTGAATGTAATTGCTGCATTTGGTTTTGGAAATTAACACCTGAAAAAAGAATTTCATCTACCAAGGACTAGATTTTTAATAGCACAAACCATGGGAATTTAGCCTGGAATCTGGGGATGACTTGAGTTCCTTATCTATTTCACTGAGTGATGTCTCCTCTTAAGTGACTGAAAATGCAGAAGACAACTGTGCCTCAGAATTATAACTATTTAATGATGACAGAATTATACAAGAATTCTGTGGAAAGCAGAGTGAGACTTCCAGTTCTTCTCTATCCTGTGAGAACAAGCAGACAAAACTGAGAGGTGACAAATTCCACGTTGAGGTAAAAATGTATTTTATCAAAGATTTCTTAATTAATCTGCAAATCTCACTGCGCCAAAATAGTGCTGGGGCTTGGAGACTTGAAGGACAGAAAGCAAAGGTGAGGATGCTATTTTCTAGATTTAAAACAGGCACATTTTCAAAGGAGCTCAGAGCAGACAAAATACTGCCAAGCCTCCAAGTATCAACCACATCCCAACTCTCAGGGGCCAGGAATAAATTCCTCCCAAGACACAGAGCAGGGAAGAGCTGAGTCACCTGGGGGTCAAATGCCCTCCAAGACAGCACCAGGAATTACACAGCCACTGCTGTGGTGTCCTGGCTTGAGAAGTCACTGCAAGACATCTGATCATCCATGAACATCCCCACATGCTGATCAAAGCCTTCTGATCCAAACAGGAAGCTCCTTCCTTTCCAGGATGAGCATTTCCAGCATCATTAGATGCAAAAATGGGAATATTATCTGAGTCGGTCTCATCTGTAACCCAATTCCCGTTGATTTCGGTGAGAAGCATCTCTCTAATCCACACAGGATTAGCAGACTTCAAAAAAGATTTAAATCTCACTGATCTCAGCTGGAGCTGGGAGCAGATCCAAGGAGAAAGTGCTGAACCCCTCACTTGTGTGGTTTCTTGTCCAGCCCAGCCAATCTCACCCATCCTGGACTCTTCCCTGCAATTAAGCTGATAATTAAGAAATAACAGCATAATATAAATGGAGAGTTGCTGGCTAGCACGGCTAACATCAGGGATAAATTGAGCAGTAATCTGCAAAGGATGTTATTGCCATTATAAAAATAAAGATCTGTCTCCCCAGCCAATCAATTCAGCAGATATATACCAACAATCAAATTGTTAAAAATTACTTCTATAAATTACCCAGTCTTCCATCTAATGGAGCCAGAAACATCTGTGAGACAATTTAGAGCTGATATAACCATACGTTGGGAGTGCTTTTTCATCCTGCTGCCTTTCCATTCTCTTCAGAGCTGTTGTGCTGGAGCAGGAAGCTTTGTTTAATGCACCCATGTGAAAACAGCCTGGATTTCACACCACGGGTTAGCAGAGTCATTTTGGCAGAAATGCTCCAGAATATATGCATTTAATATGGGTGGAATAATTCAATTTCCTCAGTATTATTTCAGCGATGCTGTTGCAATCTCCTTAATTCTTCATTAAACCTTCTGGGCTTGGGGGATGTTGCTGGGTTTTTATGATCTGCCATCGTTCTTTCAAATGAATGTGGAAAGACACACAGAGGAGCAGTTCTGATCATGTATTTTTTAGTCAGATATAGTGGTGATTTCAGCTAAATCTGAGCGATTTAGAACCTTGCTTTGGCCAGGGGAGCCCTGGATGGGGCCTAGGTAGAGGCTCAGAGAACCTGGTCTAGTGGAAGGTGTCCAGTGTGTGAGAATGAGATTTTAAAGGTCCCTCCCAACCCAAACCATGCCATAATTCTGTGGTTTTATGGCTGCTGCCACTTGGGCTTAATCCCAGAAAGGATAAAGGGATTTAAAGGTGGAAGGCTGCTCCATTTGCAGCTCCATCCTGGCCATGCCTCAGCCCAGCCCTGTCCAGCTGGAAGCCACCAAGTGGCACCACTGGAAGCCACCAAATGGCACCACTGGAAGCCACCAGTGCCTGCAGGTTCCTACCAGGGTGTGAGTTTTTGGACAGGGTGAAATGAGTGATGCCTGTGCTGGCTCCTGGACTGAGTCATTACTGAAACAAATGAGGAAAATCCTGGCTGGGAAGTGTGGAGATGTTCTCAGTGCGAGGCAGTTCCATGGTCAGCACTCACACCTCAGGCAGTCCTGGGAGTTGCAGGAGAGGAGCTGGTTGGGTTTTCCCAGCCCCTGGAAAGTTTGGGAACTGTTGTCCAGGAATCCCTCAGCAACCTTTGCTCTGCATCAGGAATTAAATCCCTACCTGGCTTCCCAAGGCTCTGCTTCTCCACAGCTGTTAAACCAGTGCTGGTTTTTAATGCAGACAGCAGAGGAGAGCTCATTTCTCTGTCTGGGCACAATGTGTGATAATCCAGGCTCTGTAAATTAAATTTGGGCTGCAATTTAAGTATAGAGGGATTTGGCAGGACCCAGAGCTGCCAGCAAGCAGACGTTGCCACGATCAGCACAGTGCAGAGCAGACATGGAATGGGAAAAAAGCTGGGAACAGTTGGGTCTAAAATCTCATCTGTGTGCAAATGTGGCTGTTCCTAATTTTTCAAATAGGACATGCACAAGTGGGACCTGCTCCTTCGGAAGCTTTGCAGCTCTCGTGTTGGTTTAAACTAATTTTGCGTGAAGCTCACTCTCAAATCTTAAAATTATCTCCAACTTCCCTGGCTCCCTCTCGTCTGCTCTACGGACATTTTCTTCTCCCTTTCAGACTTCAATTCCCCTTTCAAAAACACTCTCACCTCCACAAAAAACACTCCTCTAGATTCTTGTCCCATCTCTTTTCACTTCTTTTATCTATGTATCTCTCTTACATTAATTTTTTCCCCTCTTCATTCACCTGCTTCCACCTGGCATCATCTGTCTCCATGGAAACCACCCTGGAATGATTCCTACCTGAGCAAGTGGTCCAACCTTGCTTTATTTTCATTCCCCATCATGATCTGTCCCTTTAAGTCCTTGCTGTCTCTTGACTTCCACGGCTTGGTGGCACTGTCACCTCTGTGGATATTCCCTGAGTATTTCTCTCTGCAGCCATCCCCTTCTTCCTCCAACTTTTGCCTATATTTTGGAATCCTCTGGGGTTTTGTACTCATCAAGTGGTAGTTTCAGTCCGAGGCAGGTTTAAAACTCTGCTGTTCATCGATGGCTTGCAGGGATCTGCCTTCTGTTCTCCAGTCCATCTCTTCTGATCTGCATCTTCCCCTACCTTCCCGAGGTCTCAATTTGCATATTCTTTCCTCTGGGGAGCACAAATTTAGTGACATTAATCTGCTTTGCCTGACCTCATTTCAAATTTGGGACCTTGTTTATCCCATCATTCATTTTCACCTTCCACTCATCCACAGTTGTTTACAGCTTTATCTGAATTTCCACTGGGGCACTCCAGGAGCTGCAGAACTCAGCTCCAGCTTCCCAAAGGAGTCACTTCCTTCTAAACTCCCTCTATTACCTCTGTTAACTAAACACACTTAATAACACCATTTTTCTTCTTGCCTTCTGGCTGATGAAACTGAAGATCGTGTTTGACTTCTCTTTTCTCCCCTTTCCTCCTGAATACTGCGAAAATCCACCCCTCCCTTATTTGTCCTGACAGCTAAATTACCTTCCCACCTTTCCTAAATCAATATGCCACTGTCTATCTCTGCTTCATCAATCCCTAAAATGTTGCTCCCGTGGCACTGATGACAAGGCACTGCTGTTCCTGAGAGAAGTATCTTGAGATACACAACTGATGCTGAGCCACTCCTGAGGCCCTGGCACAGGTTTTCTAGGGAAGCTGTGGTTGCCTCATCCTTGGAATGAGGGTTGGACAGGGTTTGGAGCACCCTGGGACAGTAGAAGGTGTCCCTGCTCATGGCACTGGATGATCTTTAAGGTCCCTTCCAACCCAAACCATTGAGATTCGATGATTAATGACTCCTACACCTCCCAATCTGTGTCCCATATTTCCCAGACTCTCTCAACATGCTGAGATGCTTCATTTGCTTTTCCTCCCAAGGAGGGCAGAGTTCACAGAGCAAGTTAATAAATGCTTAATTTTCTTCTTACTGCTTAGTATCCTCAGCCAGGGAAAACCCATCCTGCAGTGGACTCATTTCATGGCAAGGTGCATCTACTTTGGCCAAGGTCCATCTCTTCTGCCAAACTCTCTGTACGTTGTTTTCTGACTGGGAGAGTGACAAATAGCAGCAATAATTCCAAATGTCAGCTGGCAGAGAGCCCTTGCTCCTACACACGCTCAGCCCCGACACAGTCACTCATCCCTGAGCGTAGGAGGTGTTCCATCCTTCATTCCACCTGCTCTGTGTCCTTCCCAGCATGGAATTTGCTGCTTCCACGGGTGGGCAATGGAAGCAACGACAATGTAACCTCGACAGTCTGCCTTGGGGAGCTGTTTCCCAACCTAAAATTCCAACCATGAGTGGGAAATTGAAGCTACGATGATGTAACCCCAACAATCTGCCTTGGGGAGTTGTTTTAACCCAAAATTCCAACCATGAGTGGGCAATGGAAGCAACAACGATGCAACCCTGACAGTCTGCCTTGGGGAACCATTTTAACCCAAAATTCCAACCATGAGTGGGCAATGGAAGCAACAACGATGCAACCCTGACAGTCTGCCTTGGGGAACCATTTTAACCCAAAATTCCAACCATGAGTGGGCAATGGAAGCAACAACGATGCAACCCTGACAGTCTGCCTTGGGGAACCATTTTAACCCAAAATTCCAACCATGAGTGGGCAATGGAAGCAACAACGATGCAACCCTGACAGTCTGCCTTGGGGAACCATTTTAACCCAAAATTCCAACCATGAGTGGGCAATGGAAGCAACAACGATGCAACCCTGACAGTCTGCCTTGGGGAACCATTTTAACCCAAAATTCCAACCATGAGTGGGCAATGGAAGCAACAACGATGCAACCCTGACAGTCTGCCTTGGGGAACCATTTTAACCCAAAATTCCAACCATGAGTGGGCAATGGAAGCAACAACGATGCAACCCTGACAGTCTGCCTTGGGGAACCATTTTAACCCAAAATTCCAACCATGAGTGGGCAATGGAAGCAACAACGATGCAACCCTGACAGTCTGCCTTGGGGAACCATTTTAACCCAAAATTCCAACCATGAGTGGGCAATGGAAGCAACAACGATGCAACCCTGACAGTCTGCCTTGGGGAACCATTTTAACCCAAAATTCCAACCATGAGTGGGCAATGGAAGCAACAACGATGCAACCCTGACAGTCTGCCTTGGGGAACCATTTTAACCCAAAATTCCAACCATGAGTGGGCAATGGAAGCAACAACGATGCAACCCTGACAGTCTGCCTTGGGGAACCATTTTAACCCAAAATTCCAACCATGAGTGGGCAATGGAAGCAACAACGATGCAACCCTGACAGTCTGCCTTGGGGAACCATTTTAACCCAAAATTCCAACCATGAGTGGGCAATGGAAGCAACAACGATGCAACCCTGACAGTCTGCCTTGGGGAACCATTTTAACCCAAAATTCCAACCATGAGTGGGCAATGGAAGCAACAACGATGCAACCCTGACAGTCTGCCTTGGGGAACCATTTTAACCCAAAATTTCAACCACGAGTGGGCAGTTGAAGCCATGATGGTGTAACCCCGACAATCTGCCTTGGGGAA
>VZRF01012375.1:414484-434402 GCA_013396875.1 Vireo altiloquus
TCTGCCTTGGGGAACTGTTTTCCAACCCAAATTTCCAACCATGAATGGGCAATTGAAGCCATGAAGATGTAACCCCAAGAGTCTGCCTTGGAGAACCATTTTAACCCAAAATTTCGATCATGAGTGGGCAACTGAAGCCATGAAGATGTAACCCCAAGAGTCTGCCTTGGAGAACCATTTTAACCCAAAATTTCGATCATGAGTGGGCAACTGAAGCCATGAAGATGTAACCCCAACAATCTGTCTTGGGGAACTGTTTTAACCCAAAATTCCAACCACGAGTGGGCAATGGAAGCAATGACAATGCAACCCCGACAGTCTGCCCTGGGGAGCTGTTTTCCAACCCAGATTTCCAACTCTTGCAGCACGTTTGCCCATCCGAGTCGTCCTTCTCGGAACAGCTGGAGTGGATCCGAGGTGTCAGTGGGATCCTGTGGCCATCAGGACTGCACAGCAGGGCTGCCCTTCATGGACATGCTCGAGATACCCAGCCAAGCAGCAGGGGCACCGTGCTTGAACTTCACTTTGCATTTCAGCAGCAGCCAAGCAGTTCAGACACCCTGAATAATGACAGTGGGATAATGAACTGGATGGGATGAGGAGAGGGAGGAGGAAGACCCACAGCAATCCTGCTTCTTGCACTGGTACCAAGCCAGGGGAATGCTGGTTTTGATATTGTATTTGATAGTGCTGCACATCCAAATACTGAGAAGCTCATTGATGTGAATATTTACACACTATTTCCCTCTGGAGCCAGGCTGGGAGAGCTGGAGGTGTCCAGCCTGGAGAAGGGAAGGGTCTGGGGAAACTTTACAGCCCCTTCCAGTGTTCAAAGAGGGCTTATAAGAAGGCAGAGGAACATTTTATACAGGCAGATAGTGCCAGGACAAGGGAGCAGGGTTAGATTAGATATTAGGGATAAATTCTTCCCTCAGAGCATGGTCAAGCACTAGAACAGGTTGCCCAGAGAAGCTGTGGCTGCCCCTGGATCCTGGGAAGTGTCCAAGGCCAGGTTGGATGAGGCTTGGAGCAGCCTGGGATAGTGGGAGGTGTCCCTGCCATGGCAGGGCGTTGCAATGAGGTGACCTTTAAGGTCTCTTCCCATTCAATTTTTTCTGTCATTCTGAGGTTTACATTGGCTGATTTGTCTCTACAGACTCTGGAGAGAGACTGGAGCTGCTCCAAGGGCATTGCTGAGCAGAAGGTTAGGTGAAACAGAGACCTTCTCCCACCCAGGAGAAACCAGATGAACTCCCCAGCTTGTCTGCCTCACGTGGAGATGGAGATCCCTCACAAGGAATCTTTGTTGATCCCACAACCACTCTGAGTCTGGTCTAACTGGAGATGTGTCTGTGTGCAAAGCTGAGCTCTGCAGGGTGGGATGAAGCACTTTCTGTCACAACCAGTCATGTAAAACACCCGTGGAAGCCAGGCTGATGTGATCCAGCCCAGCACACTGCGTTACCCTTGTGTTACGTGCTGGGAACACGTGCAATATGTCAAGGCACTTAGTCAGGCAAGGCAGTGATATAAATAAAATAAAACTCAGCTGTTCTCTCAGCATCTATTTCATTTTTCCATTTGCAGGCGCAATTGGGGAGTAACTTATTCAGTCAGAACATCCCCAGAATGGATTTAGCACTGCTGCTAAATTCCACGTTGTGCTACCACCACTCACTTTCTAACCCCAGAATGAAAACACCTTTGGGAGGAAAAGACAAATGGAGCTTTTCCTAGACAGAGGAACACATCTCATCGAGAACCTGAGGTCTGCACCAAATGCACCACGACAATTCCCATTCAGAAAACATCCAGGTGGTTCTGTTACTCCAGTTTATGCTGTGAATTGGGGATTTGCTTCCAGATGAAATGGAGCTCAATGGCCAGGTCTCTGTTTTAAAGCAGCCACAGGAAAAAAGGGAGAAAATGGGTCATTCCACTGTAAAAAAAAAAATAGGCAGGCAGGCCTGACCTCTTCCTTCATTTAAGGACCTGAATTTTATAAATTCATAGACAGGAACATAAGAAAAAATATCCCAGCTCATCCCAAAGGTGTATCTTGTTCAGTATCCTGCTCAAACACTCAAACAGACCTCCCTGGTGTGCTCATTCTGCCTCCAGAAGTTTGTGGATGATGAATTTTGTAAGTCTGAATTGCCATCTTAGTGTTTAAAAGCCTTTGGGGAGTTTATCCACTCACGGTGCTCTGAGCTGTTGGGGAATTTCAGCACCCACCTCTTGCAGCATGGAGCATGAGGCCTTTCCTTCTCTGCTCTGAAGCTGTCACCTCCTCATTTCACTCACATTCCCTTAATTCTTGGCTTAAAAAAATCACAGAACAACTGTTTCCAATTCACCTTCTCCATGACCTTCACTTTTACAGATTTCTAACATAATTTTCCCTTTCTCATTATTTTTTCCCCATTTCCCCATATCCAGGTGGTACCTCCATGACCATTCCTGCTGTGGGAGCCACCCCATTGCTTCTCAACCTTCCCATAACCTTTTCCAGCTCCACTTTATCCTTCCTAATCCAGTGTTACCCACAGTGTTCATGGCACACAAGGAAATCTTGGCAAAATCAGAGCTCTGTTGAGCTGCTGTGGCTGTCCAAGGATAGGAAGGAGAGGGAATGGTGATAAATTGATCAGGAAAATAAAACTGGAAAACACAGAGGCTGAGGGCCACCAGCTTCTCTAAGGATCATGAAAAATCATAAAGAAGCAGCTCAATGTCCCCAAATTTGTTTCCTGGGGAGGAATCAGTTGTCCTGATTAAGGACATTGCCTTGCTTGGCCACATTTGGTGTAAATTAGGATGTCTCTGGCGAGATTGCAGAAGGCAGGAAAACCTTCAGCACTTGGCCATTCGTTTGCCAAATGTTCAGGGATTAGCAGAGGTTAAACAGACTCCATAAATGTCAGATGTTGACAGCACCACATTCAGCAATAATAAACTTGAAGCAGAGGAAAGTTCCCTTAAAATATCAACCTTTCACCTAGCAGGGCTCGTTTTGGGGTTTAAAAGATGCTGCACATTACTGGCCCATAAATAATGGTAATGAAAAGGTCAACAAACCTGTTAGGAAAATCTCTCTGCTCGGTGAATGAGCTTGGAAAATCACAGCTGGGATGAAAATCCAGTGTTGCAGTCCTGGTTCTTTTGTGTCCAGCCTATTGTAATTCACAGAGCTAAACCCTGTCCTTGTTCTGAAATGATCTTGAAGTTGCAGTGACTGCACCACGTGTCAGAGCTGGGTCAGGCTGAACCTTTAACTCATTTTTCCTGATGAGATTAGCAATGTCTTTCAGAAGGAAGTTTTGCTATTTAAAATATCTTTTTCTTTTATGGGGAATTAAAAAAAAAAAATTAAACAGGTATTTTATCTGGAGGCAAAAAAAAACCCAACAAAAATTAAAAAACCAGACAAGAAAGGAAAAAAGGAAAGAAATGTAGTAAGGGAGATGTAGCACATGCCCCACCTATATCTCATACCCCTTCTAGACTCCAGCTGTGTATCATGGAACAAATGACATCTCCTAATCCACTTCTGACCACTGGAACACTTTAATTAAAGCAACAGAGCTGGGAAGGGTTTGGAGCCCCAGGAGCAGCTCAGGGAGCTGGGAAAGGAGCTCAGCCTGGAGAAAAGGAGGCGCAGGGGGGACCTTGTGGCTCTGCACAACTCCCTGACAGGAGGGGGCAGCCGGGGGGGGTCAGGCTCTGCTCGCAGGGAACAGGGACAGGAGGAGAGGGAACAGCCTCAGGCTGGGCCAGGGGAGGCTCAGGGTGGATATTGGGAAAATTCCTTCATGGAAAGCTCTGTCCAGCCCTGGCACAGCTGCCCAGGGCAGTGAGGAGTTCCCATCCCTGGAAGTGTTCAAAAAATGTGTGGCAGTGGCACTTGGGACATGGTTTAATGGTGACCATGGTGGTGGTGTTGGGTTGACAGTTGGACTCAGTGATCCTATACCATGATCCAGTGATCCTGGTTCTTTTCTAACCTTAACAATTCTATCATTCTATAAATAATAATATATTACTCAATACAGATAACCCAATATATTTTTCCCAAAGCTGCCAGAAAACAGCATCTCATGTTTTTATTCTCCTTTTTCCCCTGTTGTTTCCAAACACTGAATATCTCTGGGAAAACAAGAAGCAGCTCAGAATTTACAGCAGGTTCTTTTTTTTCCCTCCCTGTTAGATTGCAATAAAGATTAGGTAGGTCAGCGCTGCGCTGTTCAAAAGTTTATTTACTCCCCGCTGTGATTTCTCCTTGAAAGAGTAAGGGCAGAGTAACCTTTGGATCTTCAAAAGCTCTGTCACTGCTGTGATTACTCCAAGAGAAATTTGTGTATTGTTGGGCTGGCAGCGAGCGTTCGATGCCGCCAGAGATTCCTGTTAATAGCTCAGGTGAGCCGAGAGGAGCTGCAGCTCCTTGGATGTTTCTATCCTGCATCTCATTAATTAATCTACTCCAGCCAGCTCTTCCTGATCCATTGTACGTTCCCTGCTTATACAGCCTTATCGACCCGACCCTGGGGAAAATCAATTCTTGTAATCTATCTTATTACATTTAAATATATGTACAGAACTTGATATAGTACAACAGCAGCGGGGCCTGGGAAAGGCAGGGAAAAGAAGATTGGGAAGGGGGAGGAAAAGCCCTGCGGATCTGTCCCAATTTAGGATTTTTCCAAGTTCAGGTCAATATAAACTAAGAACAAGGACTTAGGCAAAAGGGTCACATTTATCTCAGGTGAGGACAAGCACAACCTTGGAGAGACATTCCTAGAAATCCCAGAAATCCATGGCACATCTGATCCTCCTGCTGCCTCCCCTGAGGATGTTGCCTCTTCTTGGTCTTAAAATTAAAACCAAAACATGGTTTAAAGGGAAAAGGGGTTTTTACTTTGGTATTTATTTCAGGATTTTTGGGTTCAGCACTTCGTCCAGGTGGAATGCCCTGAAAATGCATGTATCCTGTTACACTGAAATACACACATTTATAGGCTTTGCAAAATTAACATATTTATCAAAGATTTGCTAATGAGAGGCTCGAGTGAACTCCCTGTTTTGAGGAACTTTTTTCTTGGATGGGCCTATCTTAGTTTACAAAAATATGTTTTGGAGAGGATTTTGGTGTCTGGGGCTCCCAGGATGTTTGCTCTCCTGGTTTAACAGTGCCATGGGGCTGAGCTGAGTTATCAGCCTTGGAAAGTTTCAAGTATGTGGGCTAAAAGCACTAAGAATACATAAAACTATAAAAGAGTAAGAGGGGTATAAGAGAAAAAACAAAAAATCATCCTGGCTTCAAGGATCCTTAAGTCTTGCAAGAGTCAGGCACTGATCTCTTCCCTCTGGTGGCTGGTAGCAGAATCCACGGGAATGGCTGGAGCTGTGCCAGGCCAGGTTTAGGGTGGATTTTAGGAAAGGTTCTTTTCTCAGAGGCTGCTGGGGCACTGCCCAGGCTCCCCAGGGAATGGGCACATTCCTGAGGCTGCCAGAGCTCCAGGAGCACTTGGACAATGCTCCCAGGGACGGGGTGGGATTGTTGGAGTGTCTGTGCTGGGCCAGGGGATGGATCCTTGTTGATCCCTTCTAACTCAGTGTATTCCACAATTCTATGAAGAGCCCTTAGAGTTCATGCTTTCAACTCTGGATTTCCCTGCAATTTTAGTGAAAATACAACATTTTTAAAAGCAAACCCATTTTTTTCTTCATCAGTCCAACAAAAAGCGCATCATTATCCTTCTTTTGTTGTAATTAAATATGTTTTCATATTTAAGCAGAACTTGATTAGATAAGGCAACCTGAATTTCCACAAAGATTCTTGTCCAGAGCAGCTGTGGCTGCCCCTGGATCCCTGGAAGTGTCCAAGGCCAGGCTGGACATTGGGGCTTGGAGCACCCTGGGATAGGGAGAGGTGTCCCTACCCATGGCAGGGGTGGCACTGGATGGGCTTTAAGGTCCCTTCCAATCCAAACCATCCTTAGATTCTTGGATTAGGCTGACAAAAAAATATAAAAGGCCAAAAAAAAAAAAAAATCTGGGAATGTAAAGGACTCCCTTTGATTCCTGGGAAAACCATGGTGGGGTTCTTCTTGTTACATATCCTTGGGGACAAGAAGGAGAATAAATAATCAGGAAGGGTTACCATGGATTTGCCAAGCATAAATGATTCCTGAGCAGGCTCTTCATGGGGATGTTTTGTGGGAGAACTGGAGGGAGTGGACACTGAAGCAGGAGAGGTTCAGACTGGAAATAAGGACAAATTTTGATATGAGACTGGTCAGGCGTTGGAAGAAGTTTCCCAAAGAGGCTGCGCAGCCTCCAAGGTGTGGATGGAGAAACCCTTGAGGAACCTGGATTCATCTTAAGGGTGATCCTGTCTGGAGCAGGAGGTTGGTTCAGACCTCTTCAGGTCCTTTCCCACTGAATGTTCCTGTGAATCCACAGCTCTGAAAGATTGTGGGGCTCTCCAAGACACAGCTGCTGCCATGAGGAGGATGTCAAAGCTCCATTTCTCCTCGCTGGACACACCAAGTGTGAGCATTGCTCTGCTCTAAATCGAGGGATGGAGATGAGGAGTCCAAAGTGGCAACCAAATTTTACTGCTGGGTGAGCAGAGGTGATGCCAGACTGCAGAGAAACTTTGGTCACTGCTGTCCAGGACACAAGGATGACATGTGGATAACTGAAAGTAGGAATCATGTCCAAAAGGGAGATGATTGATTCTATTTCCTTTATTTTGACGTTCAGTCAGTGAGATGGGAAGCACAACAGAGCCATCAAGGAATCAGAAGTTGATGTGCAGACACCACAAAAACCCAAAGACAGAGGGTGGGTACATTGAGGCTGATTTGCAGAACAGATGGAGCTGTTGATATGAGCTGATTTTTTTGTTGAAAAGAAGTGAATGCCTTTAAAAGTGGCCAATAAAAGCCCCGGGGATTATCCATCTAAGGAAAGGCAGCACAGAGTGCTCGTGTCTGGAGTTGTCACATTTCTCCTCCATGTTCATTTGAGATGGAAAATGGGTGAGTTTGCCCTGATGCCTTAAATGGCTACCTAGAAACAGAGACCAGACAGGAATAAAGGAATAAAGGAATAAAGGAGGGATTTATTTGAAAGGCCTTCAGAGGTCACACTCTGGGCTCCAGAGGCTCCTGCCTCAGTGCATCCCAAAATGGACAATGACAGCTCCTGAGTTCTCCACACTTTGATATCAGCATCAATTCCCCAAGCAGAAGCCAGGCAAGGATGGAATTTGCCCAAGCTTGCCCCCCTCTCCCCAAGATGAAGGTTTGCAGTTTCACACTTTGATATCAGCATCAATTCCCCAAGCAGAACGCAGCCAAGGATGGAATTTCCCCAAGCTTGCCCCCCTCTCTGAAGGTTTGCAGTTCTTGTTCTGGGTGTCCTTGGAGAGCAAGTTAGAGAGGCTTTGTTATGTCTATCTTAGCAGAGAAAACAGCACTTAACAAGATACAGGAAACTTCAGAGTTACAGTAACAGTACAGGATTGGAAAAATATAAAAGTTAAAACCTAAGGCATCAGCCCCATTGAGCTGAATCCAGCAAAACCTTCCTGTGACCCAGAACCATCCATGAACGGATAGAAATGAGCCCAAGTGCCCCAAAAATAACGTGAAAACTCCATTTTCTAATGGGAATTTGCACAGCCTTCTCCTTTCTGCCTCTCTCCTTTGTTTTTTCTTCCCGAGCCGACTTTAGAGAGAAGGGACAGGAGGATGTAAAGCCTTGCTCTGGCTGCCTTCCCTCTGACAACAGAGGCAATGACAAATCCGAGATGCTGCCAGCCCTCCTTCAAGGGCTGGATTGATGTCCCTGCCTCGTGCTCAGACCCAGCTGGGAGAAGGGGAATTAGGCCTTGTCTTTCAATTACTGATGTTTTGCTCAGGGCCGCACATTGAAGCCTCCCAGCGGAGAAGTCCCTCTTACCGCTTATAATCTCTGGATTGTATTTGAAAATAAAGCTTTTAATTAAAACTGGCATTTCTCAGCTTCCCACTGGCAGCCAACATCTGCCTGCGAAGGAATATCTTTTGTGACACTTGCGGCACAGAAGCCCAGTGTTAAAGAGAGTAAATAATTCCCTTCTCTCCTGCCAGCAGACGAGACGTGCGAGACGAGCTCCTCCACACTTCGGGCCATGAAAGACCCCTCGGCATTTCCCAGCAGCCAGGGGGTTAATCCAGTGACCTGGCTGGATTCCAGCTCGAGTGATCTCTGTCTCAAATCCCCCACCCTGTAGTTCCACAGTGATATAATCCCCTGTTCTGTCATTATAGAATCAGAGAATCGTGGAATAGTCAGAGTTGGAGGGGCCCACGAGGATCATCCAGCTCAGCTCCTGGCCCTGCACAGACACCACAACAATCCCACTCTGGGAGTGTTGTCCAAGCGCTCCTGGAGCTTTGGCAGCCTTGGGAATGTGCTCATTCCCTGGGGGGCCTGGGCAGCACCACAGAACCCTGTGGGGGAAGAACTTTTCCTGATATCCAACCTGACACAGTTCCCCGGGAGCTAAAGTAAGAGTTTAACTTAAAGCAGAGTTAAACAGACGTCAGTTGGCTCATGCACAACAGCCTTTCCTAGGTAGGCTCTTCCCCAAAATAATGCCAAGGCATCTTTTCCCAACTCCAAGATGCTGCTGCTGCTCCGAAGACAAACTTCATGAAAAATGTCACCCCCCAGAGCAATATTTTGGCAGAGTTTTCAGCAGCTCACAGGGTCTGTTTCAAACACTGCAACCTCAGTAATACCAGAACACCGCCTGCATTATGTCACTTAATTAACACCCAAAGATGAAGAGAGTCTTAATTTTGGCAAAGTTCTTTAAGGACTTGAACTGCACAGTGACACAATTGAATCCTCTTCTGACATTTTTTAAATGTGATGTGAATCTTTTTGTGTTCAAAGTGAGGATCTTGACATGTAAGTTAATTTTATTATGTCTCTCCTGAGGGCAAGAGCTTTTCCTCTGCTCACAGTTGCATATTCTGATGTGGGGTAATCGTCTCTCGTCCTCCTCCCTGCACTTCAGGCACTTTATGTACCAAATCTGTCATGTTCAGCATAATCCTGGTGAAGGAGAATGGGGAGAGGGCAGATGGAAATGACTTAAAGACAATATCTCTGATAGTCACATTAGAGTCATCTGTGCTCTGACTTCTACAAGTTTCACGATATTCTAGAATTCCATCAACCAAAAAAATGAAAAAGAAAAAATCCCCAAACCCAGGTGGGAAATGGTGATGATACAACACCAGACGATAAAAATCAACATCAATTATCCTCCAGCACTGGCAACCCTGGAGTTGTGAAAGTCGAGGAAAAACAATAAATAGAAAACAAATGTGGTCTCAGGAGTTTGTTCATACATTTCCATGGCAATAGTGCTGCATGTTCCCAAACCTGGAATAGCCTCAAATCAGATATTAAAGCCCAGAATCATCTCTGCTAATGCACCATTTCTGTCTGATACAACTGACATTGCTCTGTAAATACTTTATGTTTCTAGCAGCTTTTCCCCTCTCACCATTAAATCTTTAACAGTTCGAAATTACTGTTGGGTTGTTTCAGTGGAGCTGTTTGGGCCATGAACTGAGCTGTGCAGATGAGAGGAAATAATTTATCAGTTACACATTGAGGAAGGACATTTTGTGTTTCTTTCTCCAATCCCTGTTATCACACAACCTCTTTTATCAAGATTGTGGATCCCTGGGAGTGTCCAAGGCCAGGCTGGATGGGGCTTGGAGCACCCTGGGATAGTGGAAGGTGTCCCTGCCCATGGCAGGGGGTGGCACTGGATGATCATGAACCCAAACCTTTCTATGAATTTANGTGGATGATCTTGAAGGTCCCATCAACCCAAACCTTTCTATGAATTTACATTTTATCTCTTCTGCTGACTTCCTACTGAGTAGACACATCTGCAAAAAAAAAAAAATTCCTCCAAGTTCAACCATAGCAAAACATGGCCTGTGGCCTACTCTGGGATAATCCTGACAAAAAAAAAAAGTCTGGTTTGGGCCCTTCTCAAAAAATTACATCCTCCACAGGCTCTTTTGAAAAATCTCACCCTTAGAGCATTTTAGGCCCTCGAACAACAAATGTGACAGAAGAGGACATTTCCCTGGGGGATGTGAGGCCTCAGGCCTTGGCTGTCTTTCAGTGAGGGTCATTTAATTAATCCAGCCCCATTCTGCTGCCGTCAGGATGTTCTGCCTCCAGAGCAGGGCCCTGCCACGGCTGCTCTGTGCATGTGCTGGACAACCATTAAAAGATAAGAACTGCAATCCAAATTTGTATAAAGATCTGAATAGACAGGGCCCAAGTTGCATGAAAGAAAGAAAAGCACAATCAGCATTTGTAGCACTGAAAAAGAGCAGTCACGGGGTCTAAATCTTTGCACAGGCTCGGTCATCTGTGGATGTGGAACTTCTGTAAGTTCCCTGATTGACTGGCAGTGAAAATCAGAGCTGAGGACTGGCCTGAACCTGCTTTGTGAGGCGGAAAATGAATGTTGGGGTCAAACTCCTCAAATACTTTGGTTTCAAGGGAGTAGGAACAAATCACTCTTTCATTTCTTCCTATTTACAGGTGGAAAAATCTCTGCAAAAGTCCCTGCAGGAAAGATGTCCTTGCAAGACTGGACTGGAAAATGAACAGAGACTTGAAACAGATCTTGGATCTTCATTAAAATTAACATTTTATATTTCAAAACTGAATCTCCAGACCCCAACCTGCCAGTGCTTCAGAGTGTGGGCTGAAACTGCAGCCCGGTAAATGGGATTTTGGCCACTTCAACTGATCCAACACCAAAATGTCTCAGGTCTAGGACAACTCTAGACTGTGCCCTGAACTGGGTGTCCCTGAGACCCCACAAGTTTAGCACTGGGGACACCCCAATGGCCACTGCTCAGACAAGGGGATGGACACAGCCCTGGGGATACCCAGGAGTGAGGAGAAGAAACCTCCCCATGGACATCCCAGCCCTGCAGGGAAAAGCTCAGGCTGGTGGCCACCCTCCACAACCAGAGTTTGGAAGGAGAACAAAGTATTCTGCATTTCTGTTATCTTAGGGCTGAGATCTCAGGAAGCTCCGTCCCTTTTCCCTTGGAGAATAATTCCCAGCTCTGATCTGGATTTGGATTTTGCCAGGTACAGATCAAGGGTATCTCAGAGCATCTGTCTTTGACTCGGCTGAATCAGTAATATCAGACCCTCGTCTTGCTGAGCAGAATTTTCTATTATAGGCAGGAGTGTTATTAAGAAAATGTTCACCTCTTGATGTTCCCAAGGGAATTAAACACCTCTCTCACCTCTCTCACATCTCAGCAGCCCCGCAGGCTGAATAGATGCAGGAATTTTACTGCCCTTGGGAACAATCTTTCCCTGAGAACAAAACCCAACAAACTGATTTGGCAGCCAATGTCATCTCCAGCATAATCAAGTATTGACTTAATTAGAAACCCTTTTAAGTGATGCACTGGGAGAAAAACACATTTTTTTTCAAAGTATTCCTCATTTGTAATTATTATTTCACTTGTGAATCTTCCACACTCCATTGAAAATGCCATATGGAAAACAAATTAGTTTGCTACAGTGACTAATGTTTATTGCCACTGCTGCTCTGAAGTTTTGGGCCAAGTTTTTAAATCATCACTCCTTTCCCTGGCAAAACTGACCGAGAAACTGGTGAGGATGAGCAAAGTGTGGAGAGAAGTAGGAGCAAGACTCCAGGGACCAGCAGCGTGTCCCACCTGGGCACTAAGAGTAATCCAGGAATTTCAGAGCAGGCAGTTCTTTATTTCAGCAGCTGCCTAAAAATGTTGGATGTCCTAAACAGGAGAGAACCGAAATGCTGCTGCTTTCTCTGAGAGGGAGATGATATTCCTGGGATGCTGCTTTTGGGAAGGTTATTCTGAACTGCACGGCTGTGCAAAGCATTTGCACTTTTCTTTAGCTGTCTCTCCACTTGGAAGAATATAATTAATATAATAATTATAATATAATATAAATATAATTATAATAGAATAGAATGCATTTTGCTTGTACTGCA
The DNA here is from genome assembly GCA_013396875.1 of Vireo altiloquus. Taxonomy (NCBI): domain Eukaryota; kingdom Metazoa; phylum Chordata; class Aves; order Passeriformes; family Vireonidae; genus Vireo; species Vireo altiloquus. The sequence continues at coordinate 426,579 of VZRF01012375.1, forward strand.
CCTGTCATTCCAGGCTCACATACTTCCCCTTCACTTGGCTCTCTCCCCTGATCCTTCAGGATAACTCTGAGTGCTTTTTTTTCCCTCATGTTATTCTTCCCCTTCATTTAAGTGGAGGCATCGCTGTTCCACCACAGTGACTTCCAGGGTTATCCTGCTTCCCTTTTTTGAAGCCTGGCCACAAGCTGGACTCTCTCCCACCTTCTGCTGCATTTTCCATGTGCTCTGTCCTGTTTCCAAACCGTCAGGAATACAAGAAGCTCCTCTGTCAGGAAAGTCTGGCCTTGCACCACTCACTCGCTCAGGTAGAAGTCCTTGGCTCTCCTTCCAGCCACAGCCAGGTTATTGCAATAACCATAAAAGATGGGATTTCACTTTTCCTTTCAAATGCATTCCATGGAGTTGGAAGCGACCATCTGGATCCGAGCATGCAAAGCCGGCGAGAGTTTTTTGGCTCTCCTGCTTTGGGAATTTATGGAAGTTCTGATCAAAGTTTCCATGGCAGAGTCCTGCACGAGCAAGCTCTGTTCCTAGCAGCCATATGGAATTCCCACCGGAGAGGTGGCATCTGGAGGATGCTGATAGGATTTGTGTTAATAAAAATGAGGATTGGGAATGCGGATGGGAGAGAAGGGAGAAGTGAAACACTTCATCGTCCAAGGGCAGGAGCACAAAGTCTTGGAGAGTGTGGGAGTTGCTCAGGACTAAGGACTCCAGGGCTTGGACTGTTTGTATCATCATTAGGTATTATTTATTACTAATAATGTATTAATCGCTGCTTGGAGGACAGGACAGTTGGCAGCAGTGACTCTATTAGCCAAAATTATGAGTGTTTCAAAACACCATCTGTTGCTGGTTACCTCGAAGCCACGAAAATAGAAACCCAATTTACATACTGGACTCTGCCGAGGACACACTGCTGGGCACAGGCTCCGTGCTTGAGAGGGAAATTGCTTCTTGCTGTTCCCATTCGTGTCTGTCTGGACCTCCTGCCTCCCTCTTCCAACAGATTCCGATGCTCTTGTCAGCTTCTGCCTCTCTGCAGTGTGGAATCATTTATTTACTAACCCTGGACAGAGACATAGGACAAAAATGTCCCCAATTATCACAGGCCACCACATCATCTGGAGGGAAAAGCACTCTGCTTGCTGTTACCTCAGAAATCTTTGGAATTAAAGGAAATATGTAAATTTAAGCTTCCCATTCAGGACTAAAACCCTGCATTAAAAACATACAGGACACAACACACGTCCTTTAACAGGAAACACTGTTAATGTGGCACAGTAAAGCACTTGAAAATTAGGGAATGCCAGATTGATTGTTGCCATGGAGAAGTCCTTGAGAGCATTAATCACTGCCTGGAGAGCTGGGATTGAAGAGTGTGCAGAAAATAAAAGTATGGGGCCACACAGGGCCCCAGGATGTGGACACAAACCCTCCCTTGGCTGCTCATCAGAACCACCCCATTATCCTGGGCACGGAAGGGACCTGTCCTGCAGGAGGAATCTCTGTGGGATCAGGAATTCAACATTCCTCCAGCACAGGCACAGCAAGGGATCAGCAAATGGTCCCTGGTAGGGTCGGAGACCTTGTGGGGCACACCATGGAGCTGGAAATAAATGTGGAGCAGGGATGGGATTGGGGTGGGCATCACAGCAGATGCCCAGGATGCTCCACAGGGTGCAGCTCCCCGGAGTGTAAACCCTGAGGAACTCCCAGCTCTGCCAGGGGTTGTGTGATGTCGAGCCAGACACTCTCCTGCTCTGTGCCTCACGCTTTGTACCTGTAAAATAGGGATAAAGGTGCTTCACTTTCCAAATGCCTCTGTCAGCAAAGTGTTATTCAATAACAATTATTGATTTACACATTACGTATTACATACTATATATTATATATATCATATATTATATATTATAGNTACTTCCAGGGATCCAGGGGCAGCCACAGCTGCTCTGGGAATTCCATCCCAGCCCCTCCCCACCCTCCCAGCCAGGAATTCCTTCCCAACATCCCATCCATCCCTGCCCTCTGGCACTGGGAAGCCATTCCCTTTGTCCTCTCACTATCTGCTTGTGTAAAAAGTCCATCTCTTTTATATCAGCCCCCTTTAGGCACTGAAAGAGGCTTTAAGGTCTCCCCAGAGCTTTTTCTTCTCCAGGTGAGGAGCCTCAGCTCTTCCAGCCCTTGGAGCATCTCTGTGGCCTCTTCTGGACTCCAAGAGATCCACATCCTTGTGCAAGAGGTTCCAGACCAGGACACTGCACCCCAGGTGGGGTCACACAACTGCATTTGGGTTGTCTGTCTTTGTTTCCCTCTCCCTGCTTTGTTACTTCTTCCCCATTCCAGCTGATTAAAAAAGATTCATCTCTTTCACTGCCCCTTCATGTGAGCATTGGCTGCCCTTTACACACCACTCAGGTTTAATATTCCCAAATTTTATTAACCAGTTATTTACAAACTGCCAAATCAAACAGATTAGCAAGCAAGACTCAAAACAAGACAAAAGATCCTGTGTTAGTGTCTGGCTGAGTAAATAATCTGCTTGGGTCATGCATAATTAATCAGTTTGCTGTTTCGCCATCCCTGATCATCCTGGCAAATAACACACAACTCCGGGTTTTACTTGGATTGCCTCTGTCACACACACAAGCAGTTGACTGCAGGATTTCTTCCAGAAAGGAAAAGAGCAAATTTCACAGAACAAACCTCTGGAAAAGCTGGCGACCTCCCCACACCAACCTGAGAGCACTGGGCTGTGTGAGTGGAACATTAGAGATAAAAACCTTGCCCAAAAGGAGGATCAAACATCTGCAGAAACATGGCATGATCCAGCTTTCCCCAGTGCGTGGCCACAACAGCTGCTGTGGACAGAAATATTCAGTTTAGGTTGGTTTATCGTAAATTAATAAGAAGCTCATTAGGAAAATAATTTAGAAATATGCTGAGTTTTAATCTGTCAGATCTGCTGAGGTACCAGCAAAGGCACAAGGCTGTGCCAAAGGCAAGGACAACCAAAGCTCTTTTCCACTATGATTACCATAATCTTTTTTATTGCTGTTTTCCCATTTTAAGCTGTTCTCTCCTTGTCAGACTGAGGCAAACTCAGCCATGGGCCTGAGATTTCACCCAGCTCACGCTGAAGGCTCCGGCCTCAGTGGAAGGAATTGCACTGCACAGAAATTGGAGTGAGAGGATGCTTTGCATCATCTGAGTCCCAGCCAGCTCCCATTTCTGGGAATCATGGAATCCCAGGATGGTTTGGGCTGAAGGGACCTTAAAGCCCATCCAGTGCCACCCCTGCCATGGCAGGGACACCTCCCACTATTTCCAGGGTGCTCCAAGCCCATCCAGCCTGACCTTGGACACTCCCAGGGATGCAGGTTTGGATTTCCCAGGTTTTTCTCTGGGAAACCTCTGGCAGTGTCCCAACCTTCAGAGCAAAGAATTTTTTCTTAAAATCACAACTTCAGCATAGACTGAGGTGTCTGACAGCAGCAGGAAGACAGGACAGCTCCCCTAATTCCCCCTGCTGTTCCCACAGGATGTCTCCAACCCTATGGGAGCAGACACCTGAGTTTTCAGAGCAGTCCAAGAGTCTGTTCCTCACCTTGATCTTCCACGTGTCCACGACATGCAGATTAATTGCTGCCTTTGAAATCTTTGGCAGCTCCAGGGACAGGGTTTTTCACACCAGTGGAGGTGATCAGTTAATCCACTTTGCCCTCCTGCCACGATGTTTCCCTGTGGGGAGGTACACTGCAAGCAACCTCGCCCCTGATGAGTAACCACTGTGTTAATTACCAAGACAATTAATTACCAAACAAGGAACAGCCCTCCCCAAAGAAGATGGGTGTTAGAAAAGGGTGTGGGTTAGCTATCAGGAGGATCCTGGCAAGAAGAATTTTGGGAGAAGCAGACTAAGAAGAGGAATGAAAGCCCTTCTGGAGAAGCCTTTCTATGGAAGCTTTTCAGCCTGGTGCTAGGGAGAAGCACAGAGGAGAAGGAAACAGAGAAGAGAATTGTGGCAGTGGAAGATCTGCTGTGAGGTCAGTGTGGGTCTGAGGTAAATGGGAGCCTGCAGGTGGAGTTCCTGCAGGTGGACTCTATAGTAGGAGTTTCCTGTCAGAGTCAGGATGGCAAAGCCCTAAAGAGGAATAAAGTGGGACCCTCTTGGCAATGTTAAATGAGACTCTGTGCCCTGACTCATTCCTACCCTGTTGAAAAGAGGTTATTGCAACATTTCCCTCCCTTACCAGCACTCCTGTCTGAAGGAGGCCTTGCTCCAGGCACCCAGGGTGGACACAGAGGATACTTTTCCTTCAGGTTTGCCCCAAATCCTTGCAGAGTTGTGGCATAAAATGAATTACTCCTCCTTTAGACACCCATCCTCGGTTACACTTCCTTCTGTGAGGTACAAAAACTCCAATATTTTCTCCTTGTGGAAGTGTTTCAGCTCTGTAATCAAATAACTCATCAGTTGTCTTTCAGTCAAGGCAGAAGCACTGAACTCCCTGCCTCACTGTCAAGCTTTATTTCAACCACTGAGTTGTTTCCTGCACTTGTATCCACACTGCTGCGACCTCTGGAACACATTTTCAGGGCAGAATGTCATCACTGGTGTCCCTCACTCTGCATTCAGAGGGAAATTCTCCTCCTTCAATTAGTCACTGTTCTCCTGAATTGTTTAATCTCTTCTTTAATTATTATGGCACTTTAACAACGGAGCTGTCAGTCTGTTGGAAAATTTACTATTGGAAAAGCAAACAGTGCCAGTGGAGTAACCTGGATGGCAAATAGAGGACTTTTCCCTGCTGACTCCCACAGACTGTGTCTTGTTTAAAGCTCCTATAATGAGCTGAAGGAAATACAGGCACATTTCAATTAAAGAACCACCATCTCCCCGGGGAAAGCTCGCCAAGAAAATTGTGTAAAGAAACAATCTGCCTGCTCTCCATTTTGGGTTTGGATATGTGGAATTAAGGTCTCTTGAAGAAGAAAATACTTCTGGCATTAGGCACTGTGGAGTGAAGTGATGTTGAGCCATTTTCCCTTAATAAAGTCTAGGCCACTAGATTTAACCAAGGGTTTAACTTTCCCCCCAAGGTCAACCCTAAGATTGAGGCTTGAATTTCCCTGTGGAAATGGAGGGGTTTCAGTGAATGAATATCCAGAATTGCTTTTTCTTTTAAACTGTAAACTACTAAAAACTCTGCAGAATTTTGCATGAACCCTACTCCATTTTTAAGCTGTATCCTACACCTTTTTAAAGTTGCATCCTACACCATTTTTAAGTCTCTGGCTTAGTTTATGAGCTGCTGTTTCACACTGTGTTGGATGATGTGTTGGACACACTGGACAAGCTGCATGTCTTGGAGTTTATCCTTTGATGGTTTATCCTATGTTGTCTAGAGACAATCAGAAAAAAAATATAGAAAAACTGTAGAAAAAAAGTCTATTTTAGTAGCAGTGGAGGTGATGTCTCAACATGGGATGATTCCTCTCACGTCTGCTGGAAGGACTGGGAATGGGATTCAGAACAAAAGCATCATGGAATTAGAAGGATCCCCTCATCCTACTAATAAATAAAAGAGACAAGGCACAGAAAGTTTAATTACAGGGTAATTAATTCACAGGGAGGGTGAAGACTGTTAGTATTTGTATCCAAGCAAGAATTCATATCCTGATTTTTTGGGACCCCCTTTCCTGTATTACTGGGGGACAGGAAAAACTTCCCCATCCTCTGTGACTTCAGAGCTTTTCTCCACATGCTCCCTCAAGGAGATCCCACCTTGCACATTGGAAAAGTATTTTCTCTCCTAATTTTTCCATTCTCTTCTTTCCCCTCTCATGCCTTTTTCCTGGTCGCCAGGCCACCCCCAGGCTGAGGCTGATTTCCTCTGGAATCTCCATGTCCCTGTGGACATCCAACCCCTCCCAGGGACTCCTCCATGTTTCCATGGAGCTCACCAGGACCATGCTGCTCTTTCCTATGTGCTCCCTGTGCAGACCATGCCAGGCCTTCGTGGCTGCTGAGGCAGCACAAAAAGGAAACAGAAACATCAGCTCATGTTTTCCAGAGAGGAATTCTGCAGTTCAGCCCCCACAAAAAGAAAACTGTGGGAAGGAGGGAGGTGTTTAATGATGCGGTGAAAAAGTGAATATTAACTGAGATAACTTCAAACCTCTCTCTCTGTTCAGACAGAGCAGAAAGGACAGATAATGATCAAAACCCTGATGGTGAAAGTGCAGCTCCCAGGCCTCGTGACTCAACACCAGGAGCGAGGCCAGAGATGCTCTCAGTGTAAGTCCTGAGCCCTTGATGCTCCCTGCAGGAGGCTCTCGGATGTGTCCTGGATGATGCTCCAGCCCAGCCAAGTTCTCTGATGAAAAACTCCATGGGGGGCAGAGCCTGGTGAAAGTCAGGGAACGTTTCAGCTGATATTGATGTTAAACATGAAATCCTCTTGCTTTTGTGCTGCAGCAGCTGGAGCCCAGCTCTGTGCACAGCCCTGCCCTCCTGGATTTACCCAGGCACGGGAGGCCACCCCTGAGAGGCAATCCCTGTCCTCAGGGATCACCTGAACCCATGGAGCTCTTTGTGGCATCCAGTTCAGTCCAGTCCATCCACTCAATTGCAAACAGCCACTTAAAAATGTCTTTATGAAGTCCCTTGGTCCTTTCTGTGTGTTAACAAGACAAAAACCCCAATACACAAAGTGCTCTGTATGACCACAGCCATCTTAATTTATATTTTATTTGTACTGAGGAATGGACGAGGAGTCATCCCTAAAGGTAGTTCAGGTTTTGGGTGCTGGAATTAAGCTTAATTTAAGACTAGGGCCTTAATCTGTGCTGGGAATGTGAGGATTATTCACAAATTGCTTGGAATGGATCAAATCAGGGCCTTCTTTCTTGGTCACTCATTCAGTAATTAGGCCTGGGTCCATCAGCTGAAAAGAAAGCACAGATAAGAAACGTTTGGGAAAGAATTTTTATTGCTCCAAAGATTTAATATTCAGACATTATAGACTTGAGTAAATTCTAATTGTGTTTCTAACTCTACATTTAATAAATGGACCATGGAAAAGGAAAGGAAAAAAAAAATGGTCTGTGAGCAGTGGGAGGAAAAAACAGGAAATGAGACCATGAATCAAATGTGGTCTTGGAGATGACAGTCAGGCTGGCTACAAATCCCACAGCTCACTTGCTGCTGATGGGAACCACACCAGTCAGATAAAAGGATATCAACATAAATAATGACAGATTAATGTGACATTATGTTAATATATCACAGATTGAAGTCCATAGGTAAATCTGAGGGTCCTGCATGTAACGCTGAACTCACCTTTCCTTTTTTTTATTCTCAGAGAAAGAAAAATTCATCGTAGATCAGAGTGTGAACCTGTCAGGAACTGAAACTTGTGCCAACAGCACCAACAGCAGCAGGGTCTGGCACAGCAGGGGTGGGTGCCAAGGTGTCCTGCACAAGGATCAGGGCAATCCAAGCACAAATCAGGGCTGGGGGGAGAAGGGATGGAGAGCAGCCCTGGGAGAATGACTTGGAGGTGTTGGTGGCTGAGAGCTGGACCTGCCCTGGCCATGGGCACTGGGATCCAGAACCCCTCGTGGGTAGCAGGGGAGAGGAATTCTGTCCCTGTGCCCCTCTCGGGTGAGACCCCACCTGCAGAGCTGGATCCAGCTGTGGGATCCAACAGCAGGAGGACGTGGAGCTGCTGGAGAGAGTCCAGAGGAATCCATGGAGCTGCTCCAGGGCTGGAGCCAGGCTGGGAGAGCTGGGAATGTTCACCTGGAGAAGGGAAGGAT
>VZRF01012375.1:441580-486868 GCA_013396875.1 Vireo altiloquus
CCCCCCCGCGGAGGATCATGGGACTTGTAGTCCTCGCGCTCCATGTGAAGTTCGTCCCGAAAAGTTCCCGCACCTTTCCGGGTACCTGTCGCTCCTCGGCAGGGGGGGCTGCGCCATTTCCATGGCGACGCGCCAGCGCAGCCAATAGAGAGCGGCGTTCTACGGGCGGGGGAGCGCGAGGGACCAATGGGGAGCGGCGTTGCTGCGGGGCGCGCTGGCAGCGCGCTCGGCGAGTCTCCTTGGGGCCCGTCCGTGTGTCCGCGGGCCGAGATGGGTGGCGGCGGCAGCACCCGGCGCGTCACCTTCGAGGCGGACGAGAATGAGAATATCACCGTGGTCAAGGGCGTGCGGGTGAGCGCGGGCCCGGCCCGGGGCTCTCCGGGGCGCTGCGGGCTTGGCCTGGCCCCGGCTCCTTCTCCCACTCTGCCTCTCTCCTTCTCCCTCCCCCGCGTCCCTGCTCCTGCCCCTGTCCCCTTTCCCTCCCTTTCCCGCGGTGATTTCCCCTCTCTCCAGCCCAGTCGGGATAAGGAGCCAGCGTGGTGATCCGTTCTAGGGAAAATCTGGAACTACAGGAGCTGGGATTGTCTTTCCCTGACCTCCACATTCCCGAGCTCCTCCCTTCCCCGTGTCCTGCACACGCTGAGTGCCCAACTCCCTGTGCGCCCGCGTAGCCTCTCCCTGTGCCTCCTTTATCATCGCTCACGGCGTGGTTTGGGTTGGAAAAGACCTTAAAGATCATCCAGTGCCACCTCTGCCATGGGCAGGGACACCTCCCACTGTGCCAGGCTGCTCCAAACCCTGTCAATCCTGGTTTTGGACACTTTCAGGGATGGGGTGGCCACATGCAGTTCCAGGGTAGGTGGCAGGAATGTCGCTGCTGTTGTCTGTAATATCCCAGAGGAGAATTTGTCACACGAGGAACTTCGAGAATTCTTGTAGCTTAGGAATTTGTTCCATGGGACACACTGTGTAGTTCATATCAGGAGCGATAATGACTTATCAATTATTGCTGCTTTTAGGGAGGAGAGGTGCAGGAGGAGCCCTGCGAGTTCATTCTGTTTGAGCAAAGTGATATTTTCCGTTTCTAGTCATTTCATGTTCTTGAGTAAATAGGTGACAGTGATAGAAATGTAATGTAAATTTATATATTCCATGTGCTCTGAAACATGGCACAAGTTTCCCAGAGCAGCTGTGGCTGCCCCTGGATCCCTGGAAATGTCCAAGTCCAGGCTGGATGGGGCTTGGAGCAGCCTGGAATAGTGGGAGGTGTCCCTGCCCATGGCAGGAATTGGAATTAAAGCTATTTAAGGTCTCTTCTAACCCAAATAATTCTGTGATTTGATGACAGAAGTTGGAAACCAAAAGTTCTTAAGCTAATAATTCCTTCTCTTCTGTTAATTTTATCCATGGGCTTGCATAGATCTGAAACTGGAGGCTGCTCTTACTCGGTCTCATTCTGTATAATTTGTGTTTTTCTGTGTGCTTGTGTCAACATGCAAATGAACTTTGGCTTTTCACTGCCACCACTTCTGTCGCACAAATCCTTTGAGAGCTTTCCCAGGGTGAAATTCTTCCTGGGATGAGTGCTCTGCACCTGAGAAAGGCAAATTAAATCACCAAGAAAGGCAAAAACGCTGATTAATTACCAGCAACAAGTCCAAAGGTGTTATTTCCTTTACCCTTCTCTGTATCCCCTGCGAGAGCCAAAACCTTCTTTTTCTCTTTGTTTGTGAACACCTCACAAGTAAGGGGATTGTTTTTGTCTTGGGGATTGAATTTTAGCAGCTTCCAGAGAGGCTCCAGGCTCTTTTAAAGAAAGTTTTATTCCGTTTGGAGGGGAAATGGGGATGAGGAAGGAGCTAAAGTGTGACCCTGGTGTGTTTTGCAGTTGTCTGACAGTGTCATCGATCGGATGAAGGAACCTTCCTCACCTGGGAGACAGCACCGAGGAGCAGGTGCAGGTTTGCTCTTGGCTTTCTGCTTTTAATGTGAAAAAAGGAATCAGATGTGCCCTTCAGAGCATTGTAATGAACTCGTTGCCCTTTCGCTGAGATGATTTTTTTGACATTAACTTTTTGGCTCGTTTTTAGCTTGTAGAGTTTTAGAGGAGTTAAATTCCTCTTTGTTTTCTTCTGGCTGACATTCAAGTGTAAAATAGAAATTAGACTTGGCTTTCCACACTGTTATCCATTGTTAAAGACTTAAAAAACCCCAAAACACCCCAGAACAAGCAAAGATCCAAATATGTCTTGAGTTCTGAAGTGCAAATTCTTGGTTATTTAATCAAAATTACTTTTATTCTTGGGAGGTTCTGCAGAAATACACTTAAGCAAACATTAAAAGGAGAATATGCTCCTTTCCTACCCTGCAATGGTGGCAATAAGTGATTTACAGCTCACACAGATTGATGGCTTTCTTAACTTCTTATATTTCATTATTGAGGGCTGTCAAAATGCATCAAACCTCGTGCCAGGAATGCTCTGCTCTAATTTAAAACCCTTCAGCACAGCGAGCACAACTCAGCTGCTGCAGGAGCGAGGAGCAGAGGCAGAGATTGGAACAAGTGATTTGTGGACTCCCTGAAACCTGCAAAGTTCAAGTAAGGCTCTTATCAGTGCTCCAGAAATATTCACGATAGCAGAATTCCCCGAGGGCCTTTTTGCCTTGATACTTGGAGAAAATCCCAGCAAACTCAGCACTGATTAAACACAAGTCCTGTGGCAGCCTTGCAGCAGGATTTGAGTAAACAGAATTTAGCATCTTTCTTCCTTTTGGAGCATAAAGTTGATTAATTGGAGGGTTCTGTATCCCAGAATCCTGGACTGGTTTGGGTTGGAAGGGACTTTAAAGATCCTTTCATTCCAACCCCCTGCAATGGGGAACCACAGACAGGGAATCTCCTTTTCAAATTTTTAAAAATAGTTGTTTTTTTATTGCATCCTTGTATTTCACTGTGGTCAAGAAATTATGGTAGATAAAGGATTTTTATGAAGCAACACTTGCATGTCTTACTTGCTTTCTCTATGGTGTTTGCTGCTCATCCTTGAATGTGAATTATGGGAGTGGTGTTGTGAGCAAGCTCCTGGGAATTCTGGGTGTGGGAGGGTTGGAGTACCTCAGGAATTCTCTGCTAATTCACACTTTTGCAAATCTTGAGCTTTCATTTTTGTTTCTCTTTGTATGTGGGAATTTTCATTGGTTAGTTGAGATTGTTTGTTTGTTTGGTGGTTTTAGGTTTTGGCTTTTTTTTTGGTTGATTGGTTGGTTTTGTTGGCTTTTTTTTGGGTTTTTTTGGTGGTTAGGTTTTTTGTTGGGTTTTTTTTTTGTTTGTTTTTTTGTTGTTGTTGGAGTTTTTTGCTTATGATTTTTAGTTATTTTTATTTATTGAAAGACTTGGAATGAGTCCAAAGTTCATCAGAGGGATGGAGCAGCTGTGCTCTGAGGAGAGGCTGAGACAATTGGGATTCTTCAGCCTGGAGAAGAGAAGCTTTTGGGTGACCTAATTGTGGCCTAAAGAAAGATGGAGAGGGACTGGGGACAAGGCATGGAGGGACAGGAGGCAGGGAATGGCTTCCCAGTGCCAGAGGGCAGGGATGGATGGGATGTTGGGAAGGAATTCCTGGCTGGGATGGAATTCCCAGAGCAGCTGTGGCTGCCCCTGGATCCCTGGAAGTGTCCAAAGCCAGGCTGGATGGGGCTTGGAGCAGCCTGGGATGCTGGAAGGTGTCCCTGCCCATGGCAGGGTTGGAATTAAAAGCTCTTTAATGTCTCTTCCCATCCAAACCATTCCAAGATTCCATGAATTGCTTGACATTCTCAAGCTTGGAAAACCTTTAGAGTATTTTTCTTTTAAGAACTTGGGATTTTGGTGAAGTGTTTCTGTATCCTGGACAAATAACACTTCACAAAAATAGGAGAAGATGTCCAGAGGGAGAAACATCAGCACTCAAACCCAGCCCTTTCTTCAAGGCAAGCCTTTGATAGCTTTTGGTGGAGGAATAATGGCTTAGGTTCCATGAAAGAATTGGTGTCTTGTTGCTTGGCAATAATGGTGAATTTATTGACTTCAGATTGGGGTCAGAAAATGAAATTACATCCACTTACACAGAAATCTGACATCTAAAGACAATGTTCTAAAGCATCTCAGCTTGCTTGGCTCACTTGCTGGCTTCTGAGTAATATTAAATGCACTAAAATATTTAACAAGTGTAAAATCTTTCAAGTCTGTCTGTAATTCCTAAAGCAATATTGATGGAAAGCAGTTTGGTCAGACAATGAGATTTTTTTTTTTTTCCTGGGTGTGTTTTATACCTAAAGCTTCAGTCAGAGGAAATGCTTTAATTCATTTTAGCTTAGTGGATATTGGAAAAACGAATAGTTTATTAGGGGAAAAAAAAGAATAAATGTGTGAATTATCAGGAGTCTCAGCATCTCACACAGCCTTTTTTTTCCAATTTGCAGAAACATTCTGTTAACAACACAGTTTTTTTCTCTTTTTTCTCTTTTTTTTAAAATTTTTTAACTGCATTTGTTATTATGTCCTCATGAGAAGAAATCAGCTGAGACCCCATTAACAAAATATTGTGTAGGGGTGTAGTAAAATGAGCCCTTCTGTGCCTCCTCAGGAGCTGGATTCCACCTTGCCTGTTCCCATGGATTAATTCTTGTGGATTGGTGTCTTTTTTTGTGCTGCTGTCTGGTTTTGGGTGGAGTTTCAGTGGCTCTGGGTGCCTTGTGCCACTCAGAAACACTTAAAGGTGTTATTGGGATGTTCAGCAATGAGGATTTCAAATGCTGGGTTCTGATTGGAGACAAAACCAGGATTGAGCTGAATTTTAGGAGAAAAAACTTCACCTTCTGGTTGTGGGGTCAGGTAGGAGAAAGCTCTCAGGGAGGTTTAGGGAAGGGGGGAGATGCTTAAGGACAACTTACTGCAGGTGCATGAAGAGCCCATTGCAGTGCTCAGGAAAAGGATTGGATGCATTGTGAGGTTGGGCTGGTTAAAAGGGTAAAAATGAGGCCAGCAGGAGGTGGAAACAGAGAGAGACTGGAAAATGAGTGGATTTGGGGATCAGCAGAAAGCAGAGGTGTTATTTACCTCCACTTCAGCCACATGTTCAGCTGTCCCTCCCTATATTCCTGTATCCAGGTTAGAAATAAATCCTGTGGCCTCTCCCACCCTGAAGGATTCTGTGATCCTTCCAAAAATCAATTTGCTCAGTGCCACAGAGCATTTTAATCCTTCCAAGGCTGGGCAGGGCCCACTGTGACCACCTGGGGTTGTGCAGCCCTAGGGAATGTGGCTGAGAACTTCAGAGTCATTGTTTGTTTTTAGGATAATTTTTTAAAATTGAATGTTTTTGAAGAGTTGCAGCATGTCCTGACTGTATTAGTAGCTATGGATAGTTGGATGCTGCATGAAAAACTGCATTAAAACTGGAATGTCTCAGCAGGAGTGTTGGAGGAGGCTCTGCAGTATTACCTGTGAGAATTATTCTGTGTTTTCAGTTTTTGTGAGCACCTGGAAGTTTAGAGTTAGGCTGAATTTCTGCCAGTTAAGCAAGAATGCTCTGCAAATAAACCCTGGCAGGTCTTTGCCCTTTAATGTATTAATTGCTTCCATTCACCTTTTTGTTCCAACAGCACTTTTTTTCTCTGCGTGAACTGAAAGATGAAATAAACTGACATTTGTGATGTTACTTTCTAGAATTCCTCTTATTTTTAGAACAGGATAAAACCAGAGTTTGGCAGTGCCTAGGCTGATTCCCTTTGCTGTGAGATACCCTGGAAAGCTCAGAAAGTTCCTGACCTGGATTTTTCACCTTCCTTCCTGTGGCAGGAGCCAGGAGAGTTTGGGTTTTGCTTTTGATTGTGTTTATTTGCCCTTCTCTATATACAGCTCTGGGAATTCTTTCTGAAAAAGAGTTTTAAACTCATACTGGAAACCTGAAATGAATCAAGAGGGATTCAGGCAACACTGAGGTGGTTGTGGATCACTGATAGCCTGGAAGGCCATGATTTGCTTGTTATAAATTAATATTATGAATAATAGTAATAATACCTTGCTACTTAGTTGTCATAGAGTTTCTTGGAGATGACTTTGCAGTGTTGTGCTTTGATGTCCTTTGGGTTAAAGGTAGTGATGGAAGTATTTTATTATCCAAAGGTGAAATGTCTTGTAACTCACCACACTGCTAAAGGTGGCAGAGTTTTAGTGCTGTCAGTGGAGCAGCAAATCCTTACTGGAGCCTGACATTCCTGTCACTGGGTTGCAGGAGAAGAGGGAAGATGGAATTATGCAGGGGAGTTGGAGGAAGTGCTGCAGAAATTAAAGTTTTTGCTGTGTGTGTGACATTCAGCGTGTTCTGTGGGTGCTTTCAGGTGGCTGGGTAAGTCTTTATCGAATGGTGCTGAAATTCCAGTGAAAAATTGGCAAATCATGGGAATTGAATGTGGAAAATGTCCATAATTGTGTAAAAGGAGTGTTTCCCATCCCTGGAAGTGTCCAAGGCCAGGCTGGATGGGGCTTGGAGCACCCTGGGATAGTGGAAGGGAGTGGAACTGAAGGACCTTCAAGATCCCTTCCACCCCAAACCATTCCATGAACATCTAGAACCTGATGAATTTTCAACTTGCAAGGTGTGAATGAAAAAGCTGGAATGTTCTGGGTTGCTCTCTGGTGCTGTATTCCCAACATTGGTGTAATTCCAGAGCAGCATTTTGATTCTCCTCTGAAGCACTGCGGTTGGGATTTCAGCAGCCTCTGGGCTGCCTGGTTCAGTTGCTCTTTGAGTGCTGAGACATCCCATGGAACATTTTACACTAAAGGTGAGCAGGAATGAAAGGCAAAAAGTGTTGCAACATCTGCAAATGTGGTGTTTTTAACCTAGAATTGATATTCCAGTGAACCTCATCTGCTCATGAATGTTACCCTGACGTGGTGTGCAGTGATCTGAACCACCAGAAAATCCCTGCAAGAACAATTTAAATATAAAACTATCTAAATCTATGTGACTGTATAAATATCTAAATACATCTAAATATGCTCCAAGAAATGCCACTTGTGTTAACCTGGAGTTTGAGATGATACAAATTTGGTACAGTGAAGGTAGGGAGGCCCTGGCACAGGTTGCCCAGAGAAGCTGTGGCTGCCCCTGAATTCCCTGGAAGCATCCAAGGCCAGGTTGGAACAATCTGGGATAGTGAGAGGTGTTCCTGCCCATGGCAGGGGGCACTGGACCAGCTGAAAAGTCAAAAATCCATCCCAAACCATCCTGGGATTCTGTGACTGTGCAGCTGACAGGCCAAACATAGCAGGAGTTTCTTTGTCTCTCCTTTCCTCTCTCCCTCTGTTTCTTTCCTTGGAATTAAATAATCTTTTTATGGGAAAAGTGGCCTCTGTGTGGGAGGCATTTAAGACTGGAATTGCAGTGAGGGATTCCCAGCCCCCCTTCAGCTCCTGCTGTTGCTTTATTTGTTATTCAGTGTTGGAGCTAAAGAAATGAATTCTGAGGTTTCCAAGGGTTCTGTGAATGGAGGAATTCTGTGTTTCAGTCTGTGGGATTGAGCTGTGGTTTGGTTTTGTTTCCCTACATTGAGGGCTAGGGTGAAAGCCAATTTATCCCATGAATATTGTCAGATATCAGGGCGACATTTAATTGATTTAAAGGTTTCTCATTTTATAACTGATGGAGAACTTGGGCTGTTCCAGGTGGAGTTTAAAGGAGGAGCCCTGGATGTGCCACTCCTGTCCTCACATGTGGAAATAGCTCTCAGGCACACTCAAGCAGTGCCAGTCACTTTCTCCCATAGTTTTTACCTTTTACAAATGATTTTCTGTGTGTGGCTTCTTGCAGAGAGGCAGAATTTCTTTTTCAAGGAGCCTTCATTTAGAAATGTCGCTTTTTGTTTCCATCTATTCTTAGCTACAGGTAATTTTTATGTAGTGCCTTCCATGTGCTTTTTGGGTCTCTGGTGGATTTGGGGAAATTAAATTTCATGCTATTGTGCTTTAGGCTTGCCTGTGCTCTACGAGGGTTTGCTGAGTGCAGACTTTGGCTCTCCAAATCTTGTGTAGCACACAAATAAAGGGATTTTTGTCGTAGCTGCTGCTTAACAAGCACATCCAAAGCATTTGCTTAGCAATGGCTTGTGAGTTAAAAGTTAAAGCCTCCTGTTTTTTAATGTGGGAGCATGAGATTGGTGCTTGTTAAAGCATCATCTTCCAGTGCTTAGCAGGAAAATCATTTTGGAAAACAACTCTTGGTGGCTGGTGTGTGATTCCTGTATTAATTTCTAGTAAGCTCAATTCAGGAGGAAGAATTAAGGCTGGGCACAGTTCATGGAGCCCTTTGCAAAACATCAGGAAATAATGAGTTTTAAGGACTCAATCTTTATACATTTATGGGTGGGAGTGGTGCCATTGCCTTTCTCTAGTTCTGAGTAAATTGTTTTGTAGTTAAATCCTGGCAAAGCTTTAGGATTTTGAGCTCAGCCTTAGGCTGAGCTTGCTGAAAATGCAGCCAGAGTTTATCCACTGTTTATGAGCCAGACTTGTGTGATGGGACTTTTGAGTTTTGGGGTTTTTATGTATGTTTAAATTAATTAAAAACCTATCTAGCAACATGTTTTGGGTTTTTTTTTTTTCTGCTTTCAGTTTTTCTTAATATTGATTACTTCATGCATTTGAAATCAGAATTTGATGGAAGAAAATGCCTGTTTGGAGCACATTTGTCATGGCTTTTGTTAGAAATCTCCCATGTGTGTTCTTGCAGGATTTTCTCTGTTCTGTCTTCTCCCTCCTTTGTCCTTCAGAGACCTTCCTGGGGTTAGAGGTCAGAAAGCTCAGATAGTTGGCTCAGATAAATGGCTTTGTAATTTAAGGGATTGTTGGAATAGAAGTCATTTGGAACAGTTTGAATGATTTTTTTTTTTTAAATCTTAAAGAACAAAATAAAAAATATTGACAATTCTAATGAGATAAACCCAATGAGTAAATTAGAATTGTTTGATTTTTACCTACACAAAGTCTTGATAGCACCAAGCAAGGAAATTGTAGAATCCTCTCTGGTTTTATAGTACAATACTTATCCAAATTTATCTTTCCACTGACTGAAGGAGCAGAGGAGTTTTAAGTGCATTTGTTTCCTTTGTGTTATTGAAAAATAGCACTTGGTAGATGTAACACGACTTCAGCAGCACGAGGAGACCTCCAAGTAATAAAACCTTTAGGTTTTAATAGTAAATTGCTACTTTTCTTCCCATCCCAATTTATTTACTGGCGAGAGACTCTTCAGTGTGGTAGAAAAGAACACTTGAAATGCACGATTTAATCGCATTAAGATGAAAAGAAAAGCTTTGTTTAATTCTTTCATCTTCAGGCTGCAGCAAAGTGTTCCTAAAGCTCTTCCTCACTTGGCAGCTGAGGCAGGTTAAGTGTTTTGTTGGTGTTGCTGCTTGAAAGCTTTGTGCAGTTGTTTTTTAGTTAAACAGGAGATGCCACTTAGAGATCTTTTTCCTCAGCCTCAGGGGAATGAGGAAGAACTTTTATTGCCACAATTTATTTTTTTTTCCTCATCCTGCTTTGCTTGTGTTCTGATCTCTTTGACTTTCAGTGGTGTCACATTAAAAGTTTTGGGCAACACCAGGCTGAAAATTGAGCTTTGGGTATTCCTATCTGTTGGTTGAAATCTAAATTTAAGAAGTAAGGAAAGTTCATCTCTTCCCTTTTTTTGCAGGTTTTGTTGTGTGCCTCTGGCAATGCTTCACGGAGCTAATTTATCAGATTCTCATTTTTAGCTTCAGTAGCCATGTTTGATTTCACCTCATGTTAACCACCTAAAAACAAGCATTTAATCTCAGCTGCTCCTTTAGGGTGGGAGGGTTCCTCCCAGAAAGATTCTGCAGCTCCTTAATCTCTGGAACTTTTTACTGAAAGAGTTGAGTAGTTTCTACAAGATGCTTCAGTTTTAGTTTTTTCCCTTTTCCTTCTTCCCTTTTCCTCCTCCCCCTTTCCTCCTCCTCCTTTTCCTCCTCCTCCTTTTCCTCAATTATCCCTGCTGCTACTAATTGCCATTCTCAACAAGGGGAGATGGCACCAATTTAGAAAATTTAAGGAGGAAAAAATACTCTGAGGAGCAATGGGTAGGAAGAATTAAAAGCTAGTAGTTATGTAGAAAAGCGATTTTGGTGTAATCAGAATAATTGATTTTAGGTAATCAGAAACCTAAGGAAGTTGGAATTTTTGGAGGAGCAGCACTGATACCAAATCACTTTGTCAGAACTTGCTTGCTCTTGTGTTGCTGTGCCAGTGTTGAACACATTTATTTTTGCTTTTATTCTTCTCTCTTTCTAGAAGAGAAGACAATGTTCTACTCAAAGTGAACCTCAGGAATTCCTGAATTATCTGGGAGCATCTTTGTGATAATCAGATTATTCTTTCTCCTTAAGATTTTCATATTTCACCTCTTACAGCCTCTTTTTTTTTCCCCTGTAGTACTTTGGTTTTCTTTCTGCTCACAACTTGTAGCTCTAAAAAGCAACTATTTGTAGTAAGCAGTGCATCAGCTGAGAGCAGTCATTTTTTTACAAGGGATTTTTATTAGCAGATCTGATTGCAAATCATTAAAAATGCAGGTGTTGGATTAATGTTGTTGTGAGAATTTCAAGCATTTCAAGCATTATCCTTTATACAATTTCTGAATAATGAAAATAACCATAAACATCATAGTTACACATTTTTTATAGCTTGTTTTCAGTTATTATTAAAAGCAGCAATACATAGCTGAATATTGGGCTGAAAACAAATATTTCAAAGTTGACAATACTGTAGTTGTGTGCTGATAATTCAATTGAAAAATAGCTGGTTTTGCTGGAGTTGGAGAAAAAGCATCAAAATGTGTGTAAGTCACCTCCAGTTTCCTTGAGGGAAATCCTTGTGCCTGTGCATGGAGTTCTTGAGGGTGCACATATTTGAAATGTGAATATTGTGAATATTTCTAAGCTGACTTCTTGGGTCCTACACTGTTAATATACCACGAAATAAATGTTTTTCCACATTTCACTAAATTCACTTCCAGATTATTCTCCAGAAGAAACAAGCTGCTGTGTGGGATGTTGGAATCTGGAAATCTTATCCTCAAGGCATCAGGAAATACTTGGGAATTCTCCTGTGCTTCCTTTTTTAAGTGATTCTCATGTCTAGGATGTTGTACAAATGTTTCAGTTCTTTCCCTCATACCTTCTCCAGTCAGCAATTCCAAGCCTGAACGTGCTGAAGTTTTCATCTGAGCTGAGTAAACAAATTCTGCAATTATGATTTTCTCTGCTCTGATGGATGCTTTGTAGCAGCCTCTTGTTGTAAGCTGAACAGGAGATGAGATTTGAGCACACCACAACAGCTTCTAAAGATCCACTTCTTTCTCACTGCTGCTTTCTTTGTACCCAATTGGAGATGAAGTGATTGCTTTCAGAATTTGTGCAGCCTTTCAGTGCCCATATCATCAATAAATGAAATTAGGCCTTGATACAGAGATAGTCACCTTTTTTATTTTTGCTCAATATTCAGCTGCTACTGGAAAAGTTTTTAATCCTTTTGAAATTTACTGCTCAGGTGTTAAATGGCTTTAAATGTGCTGTGGGGAAAGCTTGATATCCTGATTTATCTTCCCATGTGACTTGAACCACTGAGAAATCTGTCTGATGGGATCAGCAGAGCTATTGACAAGTGTTATCTTTGGGTAAAACACTTTTTTCTTTCATTAACCTTCACCTGCAAGGACACTTGCACTGCTTGTTTTTTTCACAGCATTTTGGGCTCTTAGGTTTTTCTTTCCCTTCTCTCCCAGAAAGCTTTAAAGTTATTAACCAGTTTTAACCACAGATTTCTCAAGGCTAATTGATTTATTCACATGCTTTTTGAAATCTCGTCAGTGGTTTGGTGTCAGTGAAGCTGTTGCAGAGTTTTGTGGCCTTCATAAAAACTTTCTCAAAGGGATGTGCTCAGGACAGATGGGGAAAATTCATAGTGGATGTGGATCTGCTGCAGAATGGTTACAAAAGTCTCTCTTAAAACACCTTTTCCATCATTATTGTCCACTTGCTTCTTCCATCATTCCTGTCTTTCCTCGGTTTAATTGCAGATTTGCTTCTCTGAATCTCACCTGCTTCCCCTTCCACCTTATAGTGCTTTCAAAATTCTGCATTATCCTTTCCATCCTACTCCTTGCTGGATTTTTTCACTCATTTAGGTTGGAAAAAACCCTTAGGATCATGGAATTATAGACTGCTTTGGCTTGGAATGACCTTAAAGATCATTTTGTGCCATGGGCAGGGACATTTTCCACTATCCCAGCTTGCTCCAAGCCTGGCCTTGGACACTCCAAGGGATCCAGGAGCAGCCACAGCTTCTTCTTTGCCAATCTCAGCACCTTAAATAAAGAATTTATTTACACATTTGATCTGTAATATCAAGGAACAGCTGGATGTGTCCCTTAATGAATGGCTTTAATTACCATTAATGAGTGGTGGGTGCAGGTTTGGGGTGTGCTGATATGAAAAGCAGAGCCACCTGCCCCACAAACAGTTGGAATGTGAACACTAAAATTCCATGCCTGCAGCCTGCATTCCTGCCCATGGAAAGGTATAAAAATACCTCAAGGCCTTTGTGACAGTGATGAGCAGCTTTGTGATCTCCTTATTCCTGCCCAAAGTGGCTCCAATCCCGAGCTGAAATTGGGGAAAATTGACTTTTCAGTGCCACTGATGGTGCACAATCTCAGCTGGAGATTCCTCCTTAGAGGTGGTGGTTGGTGGTAGAGGAACTGAACATTAAAATTTGCTGGTTTTGGAGCCCTGGTAGTGCAGGGAGACCCATTTGGGAGTGTTGGGCTGAGCAGGAGTCGTTGGCAATTCTTTGCCATTAATGGTGACTTCTAAGAGATGTTTTAGTTAAAAAACCCTTTTTTGACTCAGCTGCTATGTGTAAAAATACATAATTATTTCCCTGTCCTCTGCACTGGTAGGAGTTTGTTGAAATACATGTGAAAGAATTTAAAACAGATCTTGTGCAAGAAGATGAAAAGGACACCAGTAAATTTCCCTGCACTGTCAGATAAAAATAGCTTTACAATAAACTTGTGAACTATAAAGATCAGGAACTGGACAACTTAAATTGTCCTGAAAGGACACCACATGCTTAATCCTCTTGAAAGCAGAATCATCAAATCCTTCTTATCATTGCTTACAATATGATTATTATTTTTTTTTTTTAATGTTGAATTACAGAATCCTGATGCTTTTATCCATTGTATTCCACAAGAAAAGCCTTCCAGTGTGTGTGGAGTAGGGATTACTAAAACAGCTGAAATGGGAATTTTCTCCACTGCTGGATTCAATCTAAGGCAGGGATAGGATTTTAAAGGTGTGTGGTGCTTCTGTATCATTATTTTTAGAAATTAGTTCAAATTAACAGGAGGGCAAAACGACTCATGGCTAAAAAGGCTGCTGAAATGAGTTATTATCTCTATATTTTATTACAGAGTTGGGGGAGGAAGATGGGTTATGAAGAAGGTTTGGTTGAAATCACTCCCTCCCTAAAGGGAGGGAGTGATTTCAACCAAACCTTCTTCATAAGTAACATTAAAACTCCATGAAGTCATTTATCCACACAGCAGCAGTTCCTGCAGAAACGAAAAATTAGGGGAATTTTTAACTGGTTTTTTTAACTCCCTGCACTTATTGGTGGGAAATACCTGATTTTTGTGAGCTCTCACAGATTTTGAGATATATTGAACATATTTTGTGTTTCTTCTCTTGCACAACAGCTCTCTGCCTGTCACCTGTTCAGCAAATTTAAGTCAACTAAAACAGGATATTTCCAAATACCAAAATATGTCAAACCCACATGTTTTTGGTAGTGTGAATCTCAGAAATGAATAATTTTTGTAAAAGGAAGCTGTTAGCACACTCAGGTACAACCTAATTCAAAGAATCACAGGGGAAAACCTCCTAATCCTATTTTTTCCCCTCATAAATCCAATGTGATTTTCTTTATCCCAACATTAACAGGATATTGAAAGGAGAATATTCCAAATGTAATAGGGACTAACTTTGTTTTGTTACTTCTAGACCATTCACTGTCTTATTTCTAATTGAAATTAGTATAAATTGATTGATACCCACATTTCCATTGGAAAATAGAGAATGTAATTATGCAAGAGCGCCTTTGGAAAGGAAAATATTAAATATTTTTAAATTATGCACACTTAATTGCGTTGTTTTTGTATTTCATTAATCCTGTGAGCTCGTCTGAAGTATTCCTGCGCATTACCAATATTTAACAGTTAACACAAATTTCTGTCCTTGGAGGGGAGCTTTGTTTGTGCTGAATTCCTGATGGGAGGAAGTTTCTGGAACTGGGAATTTCAGTGGAAAAGTTGCTGGGTGTGTTAGTCGTTAAATTTGTATCAGTCTGAAAGTAGAGTTTATTCTTGAGAATTCTCTTTAAAAATAATAATATTTAAGAAAACCCACAACAGCTTAAATGCTGGGTTTTGAAGCACATAAATGACTTTTTGAATGTTTTTAGGGTTTTCTTTCTGCTGCTGGGCTCAAGGAATGGTTCATTATTGTTTTTCATTGTGTGCAAGGCTAATTTGGGTTATTTATAAGGTTGAAGATTAGGTGCAACAAGTGTTTGAAACCCACTAAATTTTAAAAATAATTCTCTGCCAGCAATACTTGATGCACTTCAGTTACAACATTTTCCTGTTTCCTCTCCTGTGCTGCTTCCAGCAAATCCAAGACTCTTTGAGAACTAAAAATAAAGGAAAGCAGAGGAGATTTCATGGTGTCCTTGTCTTCCCACCTGATTTAAACACACCAAAAACATTTCCTACTGCTTTCAGCAACATCAAAATCATCTCTTTCTCTATCCCAGGTTGCTCCAAGCCCCATCCAACGCAGCCTTGGACAATTCCAGGGATGGAGCAGCCACAGCTCCTCTGGGCAACCTCTTCCAGTGCCTGAGGAAAGAATTTCTTCCTGCTGATATTAAAGATTTTTGTGTGACTTGTGGAATTTAGATATGGACCAAACCAGAACTTTTATTACACAGAAAGAATAAATCAAGGCCATTTGCATATTATAATATTTGCATTTTCCACATCTTAAGTTGAAATGTGGGAAAAGTGTTTTAATTGTGGAAGACCCTTGGTGTCCCCAGTGTGAGTTGGGAGGGCACCAGGCACGAGAGCTTCCTGATCCAGTATTTAGGAGCATTAATGCACAATTAGGAATTTTCCTGGTGCCATCTCCATTCGTTCCTCCAAAGCTGTCAGCAGCTGAGGCTGATGGGGCTGATGATGGTGCTGAAGGCAGCCCTGAGGTGTCCCAAAGGAGCTGGGTGAGAGCTTCCCCTTNCTTCCACTATCCCCGGTTGCTCCAAGCCCCATCCAACG
Organism: Vireo altiloquus; assembly: GCA_013396875.1. Taxonomy (NCBI): domain Eukaryota; kingdom Metazoa; phylum Chordata; class Aves; order Passeriformes; family Vireonidae; genus Vireo; species Vireo altiloquus. Next base: position 457,039 of record VZRF01012375.1, read on the forward strand.
CAGCCTTGGACAATTCCAGGGATGGAGCAGCCACAGCTCCTCTGGGCAACCTCTTCCAGTGCCTGAGGAAAGAATTTCTTCCTGCTGATATTAAAGATTTTTGTGTGACTTGTGGAATTTAGATATGGACCAAACCAGAACTTTTATTACACAGAAAGAATAAATCAAGGCCATTTGCATATTATAATATTTGCATTTTCCACATCTTAAGTTGAAATGTGGGAAAAGTGTTTTAATTGTGGAAGCCCCCTGATGTCCCCAGTGTGAGTTGGGAAGGCACCAGGCACGTGAGCATCCTGATCCAGTATTTATGAGCATTAATACACAATTAGGAATTTTCCTGGTGACATCTCCATTCATTCCTCCAAAGCTGTCAGCAGCTGAGGCTGATGATGGAGCTGAAGGCAGCCCTGAGGTGTCCCACAGGAGCTGGGTGAGAGCTTCCCCTTGGATGGATCCATGGTTTCACTGCCCTGATGGTGTTGTCAGTACCAGATGCCAGGGGTGAAAGCAAGAACTGCAGGAATTCATTGGGAATTGAGGTTTTACAGCACAAAAGGAGTCTTGGGGAGATACCTTGGAGTTGTGTTCTCTGTCTGGGGAAACTTTCAGAGGGATTGTTGTATTCAGGCCACGAATTTTGGTGGAACTGATTTTAGCAAAGCTTATCCTGGCTTTAAGTGTGGTGTGGAAAGGTTGGTTGATCAAGGTGCTGCAGGAAGTGTGGAGGTGCCTAATCCAGTATTTATGAGCATTAATGCACAATTAGGAATTTTCCTGGTGATATCTCTGTTAATTCCTCCAAAGCTGTCAGCAGCTGAGGCTGATGATGGTGCTGAAGGCAGCCCTGAGGTGTCCCACAGGAGCTGGGTGAGAGCTTCCCCTTGGATGGATCCATGGTTTGGCTGCCCTGATGGTGTTGTCAGTACCAGATGCCAGGGGTGAAAGCAAGAACTGCAGGAATTCATTGGGAATTGAGGTTTTACAGCACAAAAGGAGTCTTGGGGAGATACCTTGGAGTTGTGTTCTCTGTCTGGGGAAACTTTCAGAGGGATTGTTGTATTCAGGCCATGAATTTTGGTGGAACTGATTTTAGCAAAGCTTATCCTGGCTTTAAGTGTGGTATGGAAAGGTTGGTTGATCACAGTGCTGCAGGAAGTGTGGAGGTACCTAATTTCTGACTAATATTTCATATTCTTTAATTCTTTATACACTTTTTTCCTTTTCAACCTTCTTTCTTTCTCATGTGGAGCAAATCCAGTGGAGGCCACGAATTTGATAAGGAGCACCTTTGCTACAAAGACAGGCTGAGGAAGTTCAGCCTGGAGAAAAAAAACAGGTTGTGTGGAGAGATCTTGGAGCAACCTTCCAGTACCCTGCAAGGATCTCCTCTGGACAGCATTTTTCTTTTAAATAGCCAAAAAAGCAGAAAAAAAAAAATAGAAAAACAGAACTTGGGGTTTTTGTTGTGTTTTTTTTTTTTTTTTTTTAAATTCATTATCTGAACATTGCCTAGCTAAGTGTTTTCTAAAAGGCATTTGATTGTATCAAACCTAAGTGTCTCTTCATTAATAACTTAATGCACCTGCCCTTTGCAGAGAATTTAGTGAAGGTGCCTGCTAATAAATGCTGTTTGCATTAGTGAGTTTTTTCCAAACCCAGGGCTAATGGGCAGATTCCCAGCTCTGCAGGCTGGAAGTTATTTGAATAATTTGTCCATATCACATTCCTGATTCCTCAGGCTAACATTTCGGAGGCTGCAGGTGTCTGCTTTCCCTGAGGTTTGTTGTTTACTGCTCAGGGTGTAATCCTGACATCCTGCTGATTGTTTCTTTTCCGTGAAGCAGCTGCTTCAGAGAGAGAGGAAAAATGTATGGATTTGGATCTTGTGATTAGCAAGGGCAGAGGAATTGGAGTCAAATACTGTAAGAGTTGTAAAAATCCTCCCAAACTGTTGTAGGCCTGGAGTATAAAACTGCTGATGGTTTCTCAAGGATTGACATCACGTGAGGCTTTGCTCCCATCCTGCCCTTGTGTGACCTTGGAGTTCCCACATGGAACACATTTTATGCATCTGAAACCTCAGGAACTGCTGGGAACTCAGAAGTCCTTCAGTCCATTTCGCTCCTCTGCCCTTGTCAGTTGTCCCTTTAATTATCCAGAGCATTTTGGATGCTGGGAAATACATTGGATTTCTGGTTCCTTTATTTGCCTGATTTTGGAGCACAAGTGGGAGAATAAATACAAAGGGTTAAACAAATGGCTTTGCACGCTCTTTCTAAATATATTTTTAATGGAAATCAGGGTTTGTGGCCTTTTAAAAAGGTGGTGGAATAAGCCTTTTTCAGGTTTGCCAGAGGATGTTGGATGGAATGGAATCTTGGTCTCTCTTGTCTGGAGAAGAATGGAGACATGTTGAAATCTGGTTTTTCACAAGGGCATGTAGTGACAGGACAAGGGGAAATGGCCTTCAGCTGAAGCAGGGTGGGTTTAGAATTGATATTAGGAAGGAATTGTCTTCCAAACTTTTCCTAAAGACTAAGTGGACAAATAAGAAAAGTCAGGGTGCTGTATCCCAGAGGCCACCAAAATGGCCAAACCTCCTTGTTGCCTCTACAGTCCCTGCTTGGTCTGCCCAGATCCTGGCAGGAGCTCTCTGGATTCCACACTCCCACCAAAGCCTTTCCCTCAGTGCCCTCCACGGCTGGACAGGGGAGAGAAAATAGAATGAATAGAATTCCCATGGAATCTCCTGGGAATCTCAGTTTTGGAGCAGCTACTGCCCCTCCTGCCCTGCCCTGGCTGTCTGCAGGGCTGTTCCTGCTGTGTTCTCACCCTGCTTTGCTCTGACCGCAATTCCATCTGCACAAAGCTTTGTTCTTCCTAAATCTGTTACCCCAGAGGCATCACCACCATTCCTGGTTGGACCAGCCTGGTGTTTCCATCCCGGAGCTGGCTGGAATTGGCTCTGCTGGACGTGGAGGAAGCTCCCAGCAGCTTCTCCCAGCAGCCACCCCTGATACCAAACCCTGCTGACACAAACCCAGTCCAACCATTCCATGTCTGGGCTGTTCCACGGAGCAGTCTGGTGCCTCTCAGAGCATTGTGCAGCCTCAGCTGGAGGTGCTCCATTCCCATTATCCCTGTGGTTTTCCATTCCCATTATCCCAAGCTGCCCATCACACATCCATCCCCTTGGCTGCCGAGGGGACAGAGCAGCTATTCCTGGCTGCAGCTCTGTGGGGTTTGGAGTGTGTTCCCATTACCACCCATTTCTCCAAATTGCTTTGTGATGGGAGCTGTGCATTAAACCCTCTCACACTCAGAGGGGGGCTTTTTGTGCTCCTGTAGGAGCAGGGAAAGCCCTGAGGTGCAATAAATCCTAAATGTACTTGCCTGAAAATCTTCGCAGTTTGTCTGCTCTGGGACGAAGCTGATGCTGATTTTAGTATCCTGAGGAACTTCTGATATTGGAGGGGGTGGTGGCAGGAATGGCTATGCAATAATAATTTAATTTTTAATATAATAATATATTAAAATTTTAGCAGTCTTGCACCCCCAGGTTTAACATTCTCCAGAAGTTCAGTGGTCAGCTGTGTGTTTTTAATGCCCTGTAGTGTAAACAGAGATGACTGTCAGAAATGTTACTGCTTTTTATCTAGAAACAGTCTTTTCCTGATCCTCTCTCAAATAAATTATCTTTTATCTTTTTAAATGCTTCTTCCCCTTGAACAAATCCTTCCTCTTTATAGAACTGCAGTTATTTTTTTTTAAACTGAAACATCATAAAGCTCCCATTTGGGAGCTACCCAATTATATCTTACAATAATTCTATTGAATGATCTATAGCTCCACTTTTATTCCCTATTAGTATTTGGCTGATCAATGGGCAGCCTAATTGATTGATAAGGTCAAATGCCTTTATTGGCTGGTGCCCGAATCTTTCCTCATTATGACATAAACCATTCTGTGGTCTCTCGGAGTTCTTGCACTCCTTTTTGTACACCAGAACCATAAATTTCACGATGTAGATGCTGGTGAACAAGATAATTAATGTCCTTATGTCAGTTGAGATAATCCCTCCTATTATCCCCATTAATGGGGCTTTGCTTTTTCTCCCAGGTTTGTGGTAGAGATCTGTTCAAAGGTTCATATTTCCTTCTGAATTTTCATTTTAATTCATTTTTAGGCTGGGGTCTTTGTTGTAATTCACAAGTTTCCCCCCACTTTGCCCTGTGTTTCTGTGATCTCAGCATTTCCTGGGGCTGGCACGATGGATATTGATTCCTGCTGCTTTCCCTAAGATGTTTATAACTGGATTAGTTGGCCAAGACTCCCATAAAGTTGATGAAGCTGCTTCATTCATTCATAAAACTCTTTGGTGAGGCTGCTTTAGGATGAGTAGAATTGCTGGGAGTCTGAGCTGTAAGGGGAATGTGGAATAATGATTTTGGATAATCCTTGCAGATAAATCCAGCTCCTGGAGATGAGCTCATTGAGACACAACTCCTGCAGTGCCTGAAATGATCTTACCTGGGCCTGACCTCCCCTAGCAGTGGTTTTGTCACTGCTCCAAAGGTTGTGGCACCTTTTGGGGTTCAGCAGCTCTGTTTTCCTCACTCTTTTGGGGTGGGATCAGACCTTGAAGCTCTGTGCTTTCCTGGAAGGGACTCTGAGCCAGGAATGAGGGAATTACCTGCTGCCTGTGCTGGAAATCCAGAGCACAGCAGAGGTTCAGATCAGTGTAGGTAGGGCTTTTTTCCAGGCAGGATTAGGATTAAGCTGGATTTTGGTGGTTTTGTAGCTATCTTTCAGCCGTTAGGATTGGTGACTCTCCAGCTTTTCTCCCTTTATTCATATTCTTGAAGAAGTTGCTTCCTTCCTTTTTTTGTTTTTGACCAGACTTTGGTTGATTCAAATAATCCAAGGAAGGAAATACTCTTTCCACATCTGCTTGATTAAACAAAATCTGGAGAATTTGGGGCAAAATCTTTGTCTAGGAACTAGAAATACTTAGGATGTTGTAAGAGCTTTGTTGTATACAATACATCTGAAAATACTTGATTCATTACACAAAGATACTTCTTTTGGTTCTAGAAGAATAAAAAGCAGCATTTTATGACTTTATGGTTTATGTCTCTGTCTCATCCCCCATGGTTTTACTTTATAAAGACATATTTCTGAAGAAAAAGACTTAATTTAATGTATAGTCCATGTTGTTCAATTTTCAAAAGATTCCACTAATTGAAAAGCTGTTTAATAAGAAAAAAATTTAAAGGCACTAAAATTTCAAAGATGGTTAAACCACAAGGAAGCAACTCCAACTGCTGTGTGGAAAAAAGAGAATAAACAATCGAGGGCACTTTGTTATGCAGTTGCTTCTGTAATCGGGAGTAAGTTGTGTTCTCTTAATATTTCATTGAATTTCCTTTTAATTGCAGTTAATGATGAAGAGCTGAAGAAAAGAATAGCTGAGGAACTGGCACTGGAACGAGCCAGGAGAGACTCTGAAGCTCAGAAGAGGAGGTTAGTTCACTAATAACAGTATTTCAAAGAAACTTGGGCTTAATGCTTTTATTTTATTTATCTTCGTGCTGGAAGCAGCTGAATTCTGTGCCCTGAGACAAACTGGTTGGGAGAGCTTTGGGGGCTGCAGCAGGTTTGGATATTAAATCCATGTTCAACGAGAAATGAGCTGGAATTTCCTTGTAAGAGCTGATCCAAACTGTTGCTCTAAATCCCTCGTGACCTCCTGAGCAGGAGCTTTTCTTGCAGCCTTTTAAGCTCAAGCTCTGCTGATTTCTCTGGAGCCCAAATAATCACTCTGAGACACAAAGAGTCCCTGGGGGCTGAGCAAGGGTACCTTGGGACAGCAGCAGAATTGGGAATTCTGGAGATTTCTGGGAATTCTGGAGATTTCTGGGAATTCTGGAGATTTCTGGGAATTCTGGAAATTTCTGGGAGCTGCAGGATGTTTTGAGGTACTTTGAATATGGGAAATACTGTATTAAACCAGTTTACACCACTAAAACCCTTTGGATTCCTCTCTGCATATTGAAATATTCCTTTCTGAGGCATTTTCCTCAGAGATTGTAAAGCCTAGGCAGAGCCATTATTAATTAAAAATCAAAATTTAAATTAAAAATTCCTCTTTAAATTTAGAAATTTTGATGTCTGGTAAACTTCTGTGTTTATTTCTCCTTTCAGTGATGTAAATAGACAACACAGAGTATAAATATGAACTTGCACATTGTCCTCCACTGCAAATGGGGAGAAAGGCTCATTATGATGGATTAAAAAAAATTAGGTTGTAATTAGTACTACTTAAACTGTCTGCATAGATCTCAGTTGTTTCCTACCCAGCATTCTGTTATTTAATTGAGTTAGGTTGATGGAGTATATAATTAGATAGGACTATATTAATGTCCCAGAGAAAAAAAAAAAAAAATTAGGCTTTTCTCTTTCTTTTTGCATCAACAATAAAGGAAATCAATAAGCTACAGTGAAATCTCTCCTCAACTGGGCTTTGACAGGAAAACTTGGGTTATTTTTGAGCTTCTTGAGTGCTCAAGGCTTCAGCTAAATGGGATTAAAATATGGAAATATTTGGTTTGCAACTTCAGCATTTTGCCACTTTCAGTACCTTGCAGAATTCAGCTTCCAGGGGTTGTGTAGTGGTGTGTGAAAAAAAGGGAGCAGATTGGGGAAAATATCAAAATAAATTAAGAATGATGATGATTTAAAAAGGACAAATATCAAAAACTTGTTACAGCTTTAGTTGTTTTGTAGTTTTGATTTATTTAATTAATTTTTAGCCATAGCAAGAATTTTTTATTATAATCTACACAGTATTTACAATTATAAAAATCTGTTTTAAACAGAACATAGAGGCTTTTTTTGTCTTGAATGAAACAGCTATAAAAGATGCAGATTTTTTTTTCATAAGTAAAATTTTATAGGCCGAATTCTGGTTGAGGTTTATGTTTTCAAAAGATTCAAGAAATTCACATTGTTCTGATAAATTATTTTCTCTTGCCTGTGCAGAATGTTGCAGGTAATAGAAACGTGGAACATAAACTGCAATAATTTGTGATAGAAATACAAACACTTTGATGCAGTGTTGGGAAACAGAACAAAAACCTGAGTTCCCAATATGCTACATTTAAGCTACTTGGCCTTGCATTTGTGATTTATTAACAATTTCATTTCATAATTCACTACTTTGAAGACAAATCCTGTGGGGATGTGTCACAAAAATTAAGGTTTTTACCTCTACATTCATCTTACCAATTGTTTTACCAGAGATGGAGTATTTTAAATGTTTATATTCTCACTCCTTTCTCAAAACCAGGATTTTATTCCAATATTTAAGTGAAATAACATTTAAACATAAGAATATCAGAAACTTTTGACTGTTTGTTGTCTGATTCCAACTGCCTAATGGTTGATTTTGGTGCTGTTCCGTGAGCAGTGTATGATCACATTTGGGTTTGATTGCAAAATGTATTTTACTCATTTCAGACTGTGAAAGGAAGAAATCTTAATTTTAACTTGTAGATAAATTATTTATTCACACATCCATACACAGTGCAGATGGGCTGCTCTATATAAAGTTAAAATCTGTGCTTATTTTGGGGATTGGAGCTGAAGAATGACTCTTAAATTATATTTTAATGCCATCAACTCCCTGACAATACATCAATTATAGCTCCTGTTAAACAGAACTTGGAGTAATTAATAAAGTAGTGATTTGGACCCACCTTAGAATATATATCCAAAATTCTGCACTGATTCCACTTTACTCCTTTTTTTACTCAGCCCAGCTGTTTTCCCTCACTTTGGTTTTTGAACATTTTGAAAAGTTTCATCTGAAAAGCATTTCCATTTCCTAAAGTTCATTTAGAAAATTGATTATCATTGATTGACAACAGAATTTGCAGTGTCTGCAGTAGTAACTGTGAGCAGTTAATGTGTCAGAGCTGCAGTCTTAGGGTGATACTCAAGGTACCATAAAAATGAGAGGATGGACACAAAAACTTTAGCTTGACAGTGGTGACAGGCAATAAATGATAATTAAGAGAAGAATGATGAATAATAAATAAGAAAAATCCACACGACTCAATGGCCCAGTAGGTAATAACTTGAATTTTGCCTTTTCTCTGCTTATTTTAGACAAGCTCAGCAAATGTTTAGCATTTTTTTCTAATATCCCAAGAAAATGAGAAAGTTTTTAATGTTCTGGCCTTGAGAACAGGCATGAGGGAAATAGGTAATTTTCCTTCTCCCATCAGAGAACAGAGAATGGGAGTTTATTCACTCCATTTATTAACTTTGTGTGTGGATATAAAGCTGTTCAGGTATTGGGCTCTGTGATACTGATGGTGCTCAGTAAATCTGTTTTTCAAGTTTGCTTTACGAAAAGTGCAGGCAAAGGGGAAAAGTATTTTGAGACAGCAAAGGGAACAACTTCTATCATCAGCATAATGATAAAATTTTAGGTATTGCCAACTTCATCAGAGTGTTGGATTCCTCCACTAAAATACACAAACCACTGCTTCAGAGGCAAGTGATGGATGTGATTTCCCATGGAAATTGAACGTTCCTGAATGATGACTTGCTGGTTTTTTCCCCTTGAAAATCAGAGAAATTTCAGTCTTATTTATTTTGCTAATCATTTAGCTCAAGCTAATTATATTTGGGGGGTAGAGGGGGTTCAGTTTCTTGCTTGGCAAGTGTTTCTCAGCTTTCACTTTTTAAATATGATTTGGCACGGGGCAAATATTAATTTTATGTAGAGTGAGGTGTTTTTTGCGAACTGCTGTGCATGGCAGTGCCTTCAATAGTGCAGGAAGTGTATTTTGTTCAAGGCTTCAATATATTCATCCCTGGAATTTTGTTGGTGTGCCAAAAATGTGTCCCTGTGCAGTTTGCTCATGACTGTCCTGCGATGTGATGTGCTGCGGTTCCAGGATTTGTTTCTTAAGAGGAAAACTCCTGGGGCCAGGAGGGATTTTAAGGCAGGAAAAGGCTTAAAAATAGATTTTGGATTGCTTTGGTGGCCTTTCAGTAACTGCTGCTAGGTTTGGTCTAAAAGGGTTTAAGGTGAGACAGAGAAGGAGAGAGAAGGTTCTGGGACACCTCAGAGCCCCTTGCAGGGCCTAAAGGGGCTCCAGGAGAGCTGGAGAGGGACTGGGGACAAGGCATGGAGAGACAGGAGGCAGGGAATGGCTTCCCAGTGCCAGAGGGCAGGGATGGGTGGGATGTTGGGAAGGAATTCCTGGCTGGGAGGGGGGGGAGGGGCTGGGATGGAACTCCCAGAGCAGCTGTGGCTGTGCCTGGATCCCTGGAAGTGTCCAAGGCCAGGCTGGATGGGGCTTGGAGCAGCCTGGCACAGTGGGAGGTGTCCCTGCCCATGGCTGGGGTGGCACTGGATGAGCTTTAAGCTTCTTCCAGCCCGAACCATTCCAGGATTCTGTGGTGGCTTTTGATAATCCTGACTTTTTCCCTGTGTTTTGGCTGTCTCATCACCTGTGACCAGATGGTCAAACTTGGGTAACTTTTCTCTTGAAAACCACATGAAAAATCCTTTCCTTGAGTAGTGCAGACTGGGAGTGAATTGCTGCAGCATTCCCTGGGAGGGAATTGCTGGATTCTGTTCTCTGTGGCTCGCTGGCCTCCAGAGGGTGAGACATTATATCTGTCATCAGCTGGACAACTTATTGCAACCTGGATTTGTGACATCCTCATCTGTTTCAGGACAATCTTTCTAAACTCTAAATCAGCTTTGTCTCCACCCTGGTGTGCAGTTTCTCTGCGATAGGATATTAAAACTGTAACCAGTAGATTTTCTTCTGTTGTTGTTTTGTTGTTGTGCTTTGGGGTGTGGAGATAACTGCTCATCACTCTGGGGTTTCATTGATGCTCTGAGTGCTTCCCCCCAGCCTTTTCTTTTGTCGTGTCTCAGCAGAATGGTGCATAAATGATGAGCTCTTAGTAAACCTGGAGTAAAGAGTTGGTGCAGAACCAATTGGCCTGAGAAAATGTAAAGTGAGAGAAGAATGAAGGAGAGTATTGGACAAGAAGCCTTTGGGAAACTGCACACCAAAATTGTTATATTAAAATCAATACTGGGGCTTGACCTTTCTGTGCTAGTGTATACTTTAAAACTTCCTATTGATTTCTGTTTTAATGACATGTTTATTCCAGTTGCCTGGCATAGGTGTGGAGAGCAGGGGGAAAGTAAAATGATAGATTTATTTACAATATTCATTTAATATTTCAGTGAGGTAAAGGTATGAGGAGCATCTTAATGTATCTCCAGTTCATATGGGGAGCGAATTAATTTGGGTGAAAACTTCTTCAAAGTATTCTTTTCGTCCTAAATGATGATGTTTTCCCAGATAATCAGCTACGTTGAATTGGGAAACCTACTTTTTCTTGGAATATTGTCTTCAGGGGGAACAAAAAGCTCCTTTTTAGGAAATAGTTGTTATTTTGTCTTCTTCCACAGGGACTTGTTGGTATTGTTTGGATTAAGTGGGAAAAGAGTCTAGAAAAGTTCATCTTCTCTGCTGCTGACAGTCAGAGAGAAAGCTGGGAATACTCTGAAGCAGTAAAAGTGATTGTAATTGTTCTGACTTGGGATAGGTTAAAAATAGGAGTTTATTATCTCCTGGCAAGAGAAGCTGCACTGGTTTTGTAAAATCAGAGATGCCAGTTGATAATTCCACTGAGGATGGCAAGGTGATTTTATAGGAGCAACTGATTTTATGAAAATATAAAATAAAACCTTTTTCTTTGGAGTGCCCAAAGGGCCCCTTCAGTCTTAGGGCTGTGGAGACAGCAGCAGATTTTGGCACCACTTCCCATCTTGAGTTCCTCCTGTTCCTCCTTCCCAACCATTCCATCTCACCAACCTTTTTTTCCCCTCTCTCAGCAGACATTTCCTCTGATCTCACGCTCAGGAGAAGATTCAGCAGTGGATTTATTCCTCAGCAGCCATAATATTCCTGAGGTCTGCAGGATTATGGGATCTGCTGTGTCACAGGGAAAGAGGGAACCAGGAGGGCTGGGCTGGGGCAGAGCTGTTCCCTCTGCAGGTGAGGGAAGAAGGCAGGATTAAGTAGGAAGGAATTTGGGATTTAAACAGAGGTTTAACTCTAAAATAAGTACAGTGAGCAGATGAGCTGTTGCAGAGGATTCCTTTTTGAGCAGCCAGCTCTTAAAACCAGGAAAGTTTAGTGTGTGCATTTTACCTGCAAAATGCTGAGGAAGCATAAAAATGTTTATGAAGTTGGGAAGTATCAAACTGCCTTAGAAGCCTGTTCAGCTTTTATTGTTTTCAGTGAAAAAAGGTGGTGTTTTCAGAAGAAAAAAGGTGTTACTCTCCAAGATATCCTGCTCTCATTCTCCATTAATACCATTATGTCTGGCTCTCAGGATATGGAGAGATGAATCTTGGAGATGGGAGGTGGAAATTGGAGAAAGCAGAGCTATAATTCACTCCTACCTTTATAAACCCCAATTTTCAAGGGATTATTTTTCACTTGGATTTTAAAACCTGCCATCTCAGCTGACAGCTTGGATACTGAGCTTCATCTTGATCAGTTTATTTCTAGGACAGATGGGAAAATGACTTGGAGCCAGTGAAAGAGCATCCACAAAAATAATCCAGCTTCACAGTTTCAGATTCAGGTAGGAAGGAGGAAAACTATTCCCCCCCCCGGCAATTTTAAACAAACCTTTGCTTTCAAACTGCTGAGCTCTTTCATTTTGAAAACCAGCAAATGAGCAGATGCAGCAGAGAAACACTTAAAAATAATAATAATAATAAAAATTTCTCTGTCACTTCATTTTAATGGATAATTAACGTTGTCAGAATTCCAGGACTGCTTTTGCAGATCCCAAGGGGGATGATATTAAGTTGGAAAGTAGCATCAAGTGAAGTTATGTGGGTAGCTAAACATACACAAATTATGTAAAGCATTTTTACAGTTCTGACTCAGGTTCTCCAAGTGCCTCTGGCATAAAGGTAGGAATTTGCTCATCTATTTTGTATCTGTAATACTGACCTATATGCACATATTTAAACATTTACATTTCTATGAAGTGTAATTACAACATGCCCTCAAAAAACCTGCCCCCCTTGCACTCCCCTCTCCTCCTTCCAACACCAAACACTGCCCCAAAACCTCCCCACAACTCCAAAATCTCCAAGAAAACTCAACCACTGACGAGTCACTGTCCTTGTTGCTCCAAGTGTTCACAAGCTGTCCATGGAAGTGCCGTTGATAAATTGAATTAATTGGAGTAAGTTGAGTGCCTAACTGAATTCTGAAATGAGCGTCTTGGATCTTCGGATTGAGGACTGGCACATGGAATCACGTGGCTGTTAGCAAGGATTTTTCCATTGACAGATGTTGTGCTGGGGTTGGGAAGCAGCTGGGAAAGGGAAAGGGATAATGAGGGTGTTCTGCTGGATGAGTGGTGTTGCTTGGACTCAGCGTTTGGGTGATGTGACAAGTGCAGTGTTTGAAATAGGGAGTAACTGAGGCAGTGATGGTTGTGTGGGACAAGGTGGGAAATACTCTTAAAATTGCATTTTCAGCATTTTCTTGGGTTTGAGAACAGACATCATGGAATCATCGAATCATGGGATGGTTTGGGTTGGGAGAGACCTTCAAGATCATCTCATTCCACAGGGGTAGGGACACCTCCCACTGTCCCAGGCTGCTCCAAGCCCCATCCAGCCTGGCCTTGGACACTTCCAGGGATCCAGGCCCAGCCACAGCTTCTCTGTCCCAGCCCCTTCCCACCCTCCCAGCCAGGAATTCCTTCCCAACATCCCATCCATCCCTGCCCTCTGGCACTGGGAAGCCATTCCCTGGCTCCTGTCCCTCCCTGCCTTGTCCCCAGTCCCTCTGCAGCTCTCCTGGAGCCCCTTTAGGCTCTGCAAGAGCTGTGAGCTCTCCTTGGATCCTTCTCCTCTCCAGGTGAACATTCCCAGCTCTCCCAGCCTGGCTCCAGAGCAGAGGGGCTCCAGCCCTGGGAGCAGCTCTGGGGCCTCCTCTGGACTCTCTCCAGCAGCTCCAGGTCCTGCAGATGTTGAGGGTGCCAGAGCTGGACACACAACTCCCAAGTGGGAGTTCAGCCTAAAGAAAGATGAGAATCCCCTGATCCCTTGCCCTCCTTGTCACTACTACTGGACATGTCCCAAACTCGTGTAGGAGTTGTGTGACAGAGTGGGCTGGACCAAGGACCAAAGCTGAGGGAGGAGTTAATGTGATGGGAAAAGGTCCCTGGCAGCTCAGGGATCAGTGCTGCTATCACTTCAGTGTTCTCAGTATCATGTATAATGAATCAAGGGCTAATTTATTTGCATGTATGGCAAATGTTAAGGAGGAGCAGTCAACTTGAGGAAGAAGTGGATATGGAATAAAGCAGTGGAGTTCTCATTAAATTTAATAACGTGAAGTTCAAGCATAATTGCTCAGAAGTGTGATCCCTTCCCTCCTCTACCTGTGCTGGAGTCACGAGAGCTCTTGGTGAGCTGTGATGAATTTGTCAGAGAGTTTTAATGGCGCTGGTTGTGGTGGGTAAAGCGGGGCCAGTTTGGGTCCCTGTCATCAGTCAACCATTTGACTGGTTTTGCACTAAGCCCTCATGAAATGATGATAAATGTGGGTTTGATGAGCTGCGTGATCCTTTTTGAGTTTATATTCCCACAGTTTTAAACCTTAAGCATTTGGGGTTTGCCTTGCTGCATGTGTATAAGAATCCTGAAATCATGGAATATTTTAGGTTGGAAATTTCTTTAAGATGGAGTCCAACCATTAATCCAGCACTGCCAAGCCACGACTAAACCATGTCCCCATGTGCCACATCTTCAAATTGTTTAAATCCCTCCAGGAATGGGGACTCCACCACTGCCTGGGCAGCTGTGCCAGGGCTGGACAACCCTTTCTGTGAAGGAATTTTCCCCATATCCAACCTAAACCTCCCCTGGCCCAGCCTGAGGCTGTTCCCTCTCCTCCTGTGCCTGCAGTAGAGCCTGATCCCAGTCTGGCTGCCCCTCCTGTCAGCGAGTTGTGCAGAGCCACAAGGTCCCCCCTGAGCCTCCTTTGCTCCAGGCTGGAGCAACAGGAGCACCAAAAATTGGAAGGCAAAATGTCCTTTTGACACTGTGGATTTAAGGTGCAGAAAAATGCTATTTTCTGTTAATGCTTGCTTGAGCCGAAATGTTTAAAAGTGAAATTTTAGAACAGCTGTTAAGAATGTGGTTGCTACTAATGTTAGGAACAGCTCCTGTCACCTGTGCTGTGCAAACTCTTATGTGAGTGGAGAATAATGTTTTTAATGAGTGAACAGTGGCAGAAACTTCCGTTCTGAGGAACTTTTTTGTGTTGTCTGAGACTTGACCTTTCAGATAATTTGTTTCCCCATTTCTCACCTTAGTTATGTTTTTGTAAAATCAGATGAACTTGAGGTAGTTTCTCTGACTTCGCAGACAGGTGAAACAGAGTCGGAGAAATCTCCATTTCACACCTCTGGGAGCTCAGCTCAGCTTGGAGATGTTTTCCTGCCATCTCTCACATCCTTTCAAATCCCTCCTCGGCTCCGGTGATTTCCAGCCGCGGCTTTTCCGTGGCGCATCATGAAATATTGAAACTCGGCACTCAAAAACATTATCTGCTCATTAATATTGCAACGTGGCCTAAACACATTGCTCAAAACATTTTGGGATCTCCTGTGAGTCTGTCAGGAGGAATTAAGGAGCTTGTTGGGGTCCAGGAAAGCAGAAAACCTCATGAATTCTCCTCATGTTGTGTCTTACCTCCGGCTGGAATAAGTTTTTGGGTTCCATAAAGAATGATAGCTCGTTAAATTTTTCCCTAATTCACAGAGGTCAGGATGATTTTCCTGACAGTGGACTTTGCAACAGGGAATATTTTGATTTTTGCTTGGTTGGAAGTAATGAAAAATGACACAGTTCATGCTTTAGGCTTGAATGAGTTTATCTTGGAACGCCACAGATCCATCAGATTGTGTAGCTTGGAGACTGTAATAAAGATAAAACAACTGGCAAGTAATCATTGCCCCCAAAAAAATAGCAAAAAGAAAATGTTTAGGCTTTGATAGTGTAATAAATTTCCAATATCTGGAAATAAGGGCTGGAAATGACAAATCACTGTATTTCTCTAAGAGTATTGTTTGCCAGTTTTGGATTTCTATGGATTCTTGATTAATGTAGAATAAGCCATGAAGTGGCCATCAGAGCACAAAACTAATATTTTTCAGCTTTTCTCAGTGTGTTGCTGTTGTCTCTGAATTAAAAGGTGCTTTTTCCTTAATTAACATCTGCAGGTGTTTTTAAAGAACAACAGAAATGGATATTTTGAAGTAAACAAAAGGGAATTCTTGTGGATTTAGAATTAAATTACTCATCTTGTTATTGTGGCTAACAGGGGTCATGCTGGGCAAGAGGAGAATCCTGGGCCATAAATCCACATGGCAAAGTTAACAATTTGCTTTTCTTGAACTTAATTAAAAAATGGATATGAAAAGGATGGAAGCTTCTTGGAGTGCAGCAAAGTTCTATCAGTCTTTTTTTTATCAGAGTGTATTTTTGTATTTCTTGTGATACAGAAACTTCCTGGCTCTCAGAGATGCTTTCTTGTTTGGTTCTTAAATTTCTATTTCTGTGTTTCAAATTCTTAATTTCTAATTGGAAAGTGGACTTATCTTGTTGGACTTGATATCGTGGTTGCCCATTATGAATTGTAAGTCATTGCTTAATTGAGAAATTATTTTCCCTCTTGTTTTGCTTTGTGTTATTATGTTGTTATTCCTTGATTTTAAGAGATGTGGGTTAAGCATTTCAGGTGTTCTTAGATAATCCTCAGAAATACTTGATCTATTCCGAGGTAGATTCTCTTTTGCTTAATGCTGCATGTAGGACATTCAAAGTTAGTTCAAAAGCTGTATAATAACAAATGCCACTAAAATCCCACATTCCTTGCTTTTATAGAAAAAAAGGATAAGAGTAGAAAGGTGGAATGCAGAAGCAGAAATGTTGCTCTGGTGAAGTATTTTCCCTTTGGTCTGAAGCTCTGCTTGAGAGGTGGTTGGAGTGGGTGGTTTAATCACATGTATTTGGTTTCTGTACCTCCTGCCCACATCTCAAAAAATCTAAATTAACAAAAATTTGCTTATCTACCTGTCTGTCTATCTATCTCTCTATCTCTACATATATATCTGGGAGTATCTTCCAGAATTCTTTTTGCTTGTTGTTGAGTGATTGCTCCTTGAGATGATGTGGTGGCTTTTGTGCTCAGTGTGAGCCAAATCTGATTTAGAGGAACTAAAATGTATTAGTGTACTGCAAACAGTATTTTGATTAAAGCTACTTCAGGACTAAAACAGCTGAAAATTTGCCCTGCTGGGGAGCCTAAATATGATAATGTAATAACGAAAATACCCAAATTATTTTTGTGCCCCTCCAACAGGAATAAATCTTCTGAGATCCCTAAATCCTTGGTGGTTGGTTGATCAGGATTTACTCAGCCTCTTACAAAAAATTACAGATACATAAATTTCCTTCATAGCATTAAGTTAAGAGTGTTGAAGTTTTTAACGACAGTGCTGGGGAGAGGCAGGAATTGTTGCTTTTTTTGTGTTGGTTGTGTGGCTATAAACCAGTTGAGAAATGAAATATTGGGAAGTGTTAACGCAGACTTTAACTGGAGCTGCTTCTTAATGCTTTATGTGTGTTTTCCAATAGCACCATGAGAAGTGATTGCCTTGCATGCCACACTTCATTAAATCAGCCACTCTACACTTCTTAAAGCAGTATTTCATAATTATTTAGAAGGATTTTATTCAAAAAGATATCAATTGTGTGGGAAAATGTATAGCCAGCAGCATTTTCTGCTGTTTCAGCACCTTTTTAAACATCCTTTCTGTATAAATGATCAGTGGAACAGTCTGTTGTCTGGAGTTCTGTGCTCAAACACAAGAACCATTATCTTGAGCTTTTATATCTGCTGTAATTAAAAATGTCACTTGTGTGGAATTCCTGGAGTAGTGACAAGTTGTGCTTTTTTAACTCCTCACAAATTGCAGAGGTGCCTCTCTCCGTTTTATTTATTTATTTATTTATTTAACTTTTCCCTTGATAATAACCTAATTTATTACTGTAGATCCAGGTGATGTTTGCCTTTATTCAGTACATGCTGAATGCCAGGAAAAGGAATTTGTAATGCCAAGGAAAAAAAGAAAACCAAACTTTCTGGAGGTTGATGCAGGCGAATGTTTGCGATCAGTGTAATCTGCCGAGTGTTTGTTTCATTAAGCTCCTACAAGCCACCCAATTATGGAACTCAAATAAATGAAAATGACTTCAAAATCCCGCTTATTTTGTTAAAAACTCCCCTGAATTTCAATCAGTCGAGATGGCTGTTGAGGAATTTTGGTTTGTGAGTAACAACTGCCCTAAATGAAAGTTTGGTGGATGCTTTAGGAATTTCAACTTTGTTGTGTTGTGTGATTGTGGTCACACAAATGAGGGTGAGAGTTGTGAAAAAAGACTTGAAATTTTTGCATGAATGTGCTACCAGCAGCAAGGCAGTCTTGGGCTGAAAAAGGTCCTTTTTTGGCCTAAATTGTATAAAATTTGATAATGGAATAGTGTCATTTTCTTTTATGGTAGAATGCCCTGCAAGGAAAGGGAAAGGGAGAAAAAAACCAAACAGTAAAGTTTTCTTTGAGGTGACCTGAGTGCCTAGATTTAAATGAGAGATTAGGAAGAAGAAGAAGATGCATCTAATTTGATGTAAAGAATTAATAAAAAGAAGAATTAAATGTAAACATCTGAGTGTTGTGGAGTTATTTTGGTTTGTGTTTTTTTGGTGGATTTTGTTTGTTTGTGAGGGGTTTTTTTTTGGTTTTTTAATTTTTCAGAGTTTATTATGTGGAAATTTCAGCTGTTTTTTTCAGCTGTTCTATATGTAAAGTATATTTCATATCCTTTAATTACTCTGCTATGTACAGCAGCATAATAAGAGACATTTTTAAAGGAAAAGCACTTGCAGGAGGTCAAATCCAAGAAGGATGAGGAAGGATCTTCCTTCAGTCTCAGGAAGCATTAAATGCTCTCTCTGTTGCTCACCAGAAAAAGCTGCTGAGACTTCTATTTTGACACTTTTTTCCATTTTAGACAAAACATGATTTCTCCAATCCAAAAGACAACCAGCATGTTTTGACTGTGCCATTGATTGTATGAAGGATTTGTTATATCAATCCTGCTGGAATAATTTGGGGGACCTTGGGAAATCACTTAATGGAATTTGGTCCATGTCTGCATAATCTGACTTTTTTTTTTTTTCCTGGAGTAATTGAAGATGCAGCTTAATAAACTTTTATAAAGATTCCCAGTTGGTTGCTGCGTTTCAGAGGGTTGGAGCTGAGCACAGAAGTAATACATCTTGTAATTGTCTTTTTTCCTCCCTACCTCACTTAAATGTATTCCCTGGGGAAGAATCTAATGTACTCTAATGCTGGTACCTTTTACAAAGTGACCCGACTCATTAGGATTTGTTCTCCAGAGCTCCCTTGACAACAGATAAATGCACTGAGAATATTGAAGCTTCCTCTCCATCACTCTCTCTCTCTCTCTCAAAAAAAAAAATCTATTTGAAAACCAATGTTTCATAGCTCCATTACTGCTCTGAGTTCTGTGCTCGGTATCACAACACTCAGGTTTTATTCACTGAGCGATTTCGGAGTGTTTCCATGAAAATCACACAGTGTGCTCGTCTCAAGTACTCCACTGAAGGTTTCCAATCTATTTATGGCTCGTGACATATAAATATTGAGAATTTTCTGGGTCTGAAGTTGCCTTTATTAACTCTGTTGCAACAAGTTCAATAAGTGTTTCCTCTCAAATTGCTGGGAAAGGTTGATTATGGTTCTTCGATCTTCTTGGAGCTTGGGAAATAGATGAAGTCCTTGGGTTTGTGGTGTGTTTAGAGGGAGGAGAGCACTATCCCAGCACAGGAAAGCTTTTAGGTGGAAATTGAATGCCTGCTGGCTGGTGGGAAAAGGATTTTCCTGGAAAAAATGGTTCTGTAAAACCAAACAAAAATTCTCTACATGTTACTTAAAAATGTATTTTCTTGAATCAGCTGTAATTTATATGATTTAATGAATAATGATAGCAAGACTTTCAACATCTGTGTCTTCAGATTTTGATACTTCAATCTGAAATAAACTTCTTTTAGCGAATATTTGTATTTACGTGTCTTAAAGAAGCCAAGAGCAAACTATTTCTGTGACTGCTTTTAAAGTGACTGCTCTACTTCAAAGCTATGTTTAGGAAGTAAATCCCTAAATTTCCCTGACTCTAAATCTCCCCACACCTCCTGTAGGTTGAAACAAGAGCAGATGTATGTTCGGGATGAGTTTGGCAAACTCCTGGAACGGGAGAGGATCTCCTCCAACGAGCACCTGACTCGAGCCATCCTCAGGGAGAGAGCAGCCACGGAGGAGGAGCGCCAGAAGGCTCAGCGCTTTGTAAGTCCTCAAACTCCTACAGAATCTCCAAAATCTACAGAAATCACAGATTTTTCAAGCAGCTCTTTCTTCAGTCCCATTGGTAGAAGAGGAGAGCAGATCTCTTCTCCTTATTTCCTTTTTTTTTCATTACTAGATAGCAGCGTGTCATTTTATTTTGGCCAAATATCCTTGTTTTAAGGGGGTTTCCTGATTATTTTTTTTTTAAAGGGCTTTTGCTGGTTTGTTTCAAACTTTGGAACCAACTCAGTGAAAAATTCTGCTTAAAGAAATCATCTCTCATTAGTGCTGATGGATCAAACCTTCCTGACAAGGAAATTGGAACATATGGTTGGCTGTTTTCCTCACAAAACTGACATTATACATTTCAGTCCCTTTCACGTGTCTGACCAATTTATAACAACTTCTTTAGATTGTTTGCTTGCTGTAGTGAGTCTCTGTTGACTCTTCTTTCTAACAGTAATCATTATTCTCTGAGGTAGGAATATCCCTTAAAAATATAAATATACTTGAGTGTGAATAGTGAAGAAATCTGTATTTTCAAAGAAAAGAAGTTTAAAATACTTAACTTGAGCATTGCTATGAAAATTAATGCGAGTTACTTTTGTCAGCAGCAACATAAATATTTGTTGGGCCCTTTGAATCTGGACTAAAATTCAAGATTTTTAAGATTTATAAGTTGGCAACTTAATAATCAATCACTTCAATAAGCAAAAACTTCATCTGTGGGAGTTAAAATCTGATGTTGATGTTATTTTTCCACATCCCAATTTAAACCCAAACCAATTCCATCTCAGTGTTGGGATCATTTCCAGCCATTTCTCGATGCTTTTTCACCTCTGTGGTAATGTTATTGTTGAAGAATCATTTCAGTGTTGGAAACAAATGTTTAATATTTTGTCATTGTAAAACATGGGAACAAAGGAGAATGGAAAGGAATTGTGACCAAGGTACAGCCTCAATTATATGCCTGAAATCCTTGGATTCTTAATATTGTGTGGGAGAGATAAGGGTTTTGTGGCCTGGAGCTAATAAGGAGCTGAAGATTTATAATGGGGACTTCTATTTGCATAATTACTGGGGGTTTGCATCTTCTTCTCCCTGTCGTGGTGAGCTCTGATTTTGGGAAGCACAAGATGGATTTCTCCTCAGCCAAATGCACGAGAAATTCCTAATTATGGATATGAAACTGTTTTATTTAGTTATTTTGCTGGTTAATTTTCACTTGCTCTAGAATATCAAAGTTAGCAGTTGTGTCATCTCGGTTTTGATCAATCTTCCTGTTTCCATCTGTGAAATTTGAAAATATCTGGTGGTTCTTGGGTTCAAGTTTATCACCACTGCAGATTTGTCATTTCCACTGTAGCTTGTTCATTCTTTGAAGTGTGTGCTCTAAGATAACAAAGTAGCAAGAAGGTTTTGTCTGTTTATTTCCTTAAATATGAAAATATTGAGTAATTTTCACCTTCCTATAAGTCACCTCCTTTGTTTTTCTGTAATTGGTTGGATTTTATTGCTTCAGCTTCGTTGCCTACCCTACCTGTGCATTTATTTCCTGTATCCAAGCTGAATTTAAAATCTGTACCACAGGGAAATGTATTTCTGTGTATCCTTTGTCAGGTACTGTGAGTAATTCCATGTTCTGGTAAACTGCTACACCAGGTTTGTGTTTTATGTAGCCCGGATTTGATTTGTCAGACTCGGAGAAAAAATAAGGTGTTCCTGAAATGTCAGTAACAAAATAAATTCCTTTGCTGCTGTTATTGTTTAAATAGTGCAAAGGAAAAGAAATTACAGTGAGAAAGGAGGAATTTTAGTTTTCCTTTGTAAAGGATGCTAATTCAGGTTTTAATAAATGGCCATAAAATGAAGCCATATTTTCCATTCTTAAACAACTTTAAGACCATAATGGTTATAATCTCGGAAAGAAGAAATTTGTAGTATTAACATCCCAAAAGTTAGAATTAGCTCTTTATACAAATGAGAAGAAAAAAGGATTAAATGATGTGTTTTAATACCTGAACTACTTTTGTGCTGTGACATTCCCCAGGAAGTGCCCTCACTGCAAGGGGAGTGGCAAGTGGCTGGTGGGATGTGAGCTCATGCAAAACCATATTTTGGGGCTATCCGAGGTTTGCAAAGCAATAATTCTGACTTTTTTACCAGGAAACTTCATAATTACTGTTCAGAGTGGGATTTCCAGACCCTGATCCAAACCCTGGAAATCCCTCATGGAGTCAGTGTGAGGATTTAATCAACTCTTGGTGCTTAACTCAGCAGAAATGAAGGCAGCTGCTGTCGATTCCTTTAGTAAACCTTTCAGTGCCACTGACTGGGAGTGTTTTGGACAGAGCCTGACTTTCCTTATCCCACAGCTTTGGAGTTGTGGCTTGGAAAAGCCATGCCAGGGAGGTCTTGGATCTCCTCTGGCTTCTCCCCATCTCTGGCTGTGGGATATTTGATCCTGAAACAAGCTTGATGCCTTAAATGGCTACCCAGAAACAGAGACCAGACAGGAATAAAGGAATAAAGGAGGGATTGATTGGAAAGGCCTTCAGAGGTCACACTCTGGGCTCCAGAGGCTCCTGCCTCAGTGCATCCCAAAATGGACAATGACAGCTCCCGAGTTCTTCCCACTTTGATATCAGCATCAATTGCCCAAGCAGAAGCCAGGCAAGGATGGAATTTGCCCAAGCTTGTCCCCCTGTCCCCAAGATGAAGGTTTGCAGTTGTTGGGCCCAGGAGGGTCTGGGTGTCCTTGGAGAGCGAGCTGGAGAGGCTTTGTTATGTCAGCGTGAGCATGAGAGAACAGCACTGAACGAGCTCCAGGGAACTGCAGAGTTACACTGCAGGGTTGGGAACATAGAAAAGTTAAAACCTAAGGCATCAGGTTTGGAAGAATGAGCATGGGGAGGCCCTGGCACAGCTTTTTATCAGAGAAGCTGTGGCTGCTCCATGCCTGGAAATGTTCAAGGCCAGGCTGGATGGGGCTTGGAACACTCTTGGGCAGTGGAAGGTGTCCCTGTCCATGGAATGAAATGATTTTTCAGATCCCTTACAACTCAAACCATTCTGTAATTCCAAGATTATCCTTTTTTTTTTTTCCCTTTTGCTTCCCCCCCTGTCTGCAGGGCTGTTTCCTGGCCTGTTTTCAGGGCTCCCAGTACATCAGGGTTGGGTGCAAGGAGTGCTTTGGTGATGAAGAATTTATTTTCTTCTCTGCAGTTCTCCTTTTCTATTGTGTCACTGCAGGTACAAACTGAGGCAAATGCTTTACAAACCCATCTGAGAGCCTTTTCCAATCTGCTTTATAACAACTCCAAAACCAGCTCCATTGAGGAAATTGCAGAGTGTGTGTGGAGGGCAATTGTAAGGGAGGAAAAATGAGAACTGCTTGAACTGGCCTTGCCACCAAACAAGGTGGTTTTGTACCTTTAGCTTTACTCACTCTGGAGATGTGACATTTGCAAAGATCTCAGTGTGATTTCACCAAAGAACAAAGTGCATCGAGTGCTTTAAGTCATCCTCGAGAATTGTAGCTGGTTAAAAATATTTCTTTTTTTCCACACACTCCTAGCATGGATGTGATGGTTTTATCTGCCCATCCCTCTTGAAAGAGCACTTCAGAATAAATCAAATCTTGTATTTCAGCCCAGCTGTAAAGAATTTTGGTGCTGGTGTGGTTCTCTGCAGCAAGAAAGTCCTGATGATGGCTCCAACAGTACTTTGGTTATATTTTATCACTGAGACCTGTTCTTTGCCATATTTATTATTGGAGATTTTTGCTGCAAATCTAAAAATTTAGATTTGAGTTGGGCACAGTCTTATAGAGTGGCTTTCAATGTGGTGGCTTTGCCATAAATAGTTTATTGATGTTCCATCCTGTGAGTCATTATGAAAGTCGGGGTGAGATGAGGAGAATATGGAGTAAAAAATCAATAGTTAGCCAAAGTGCAGAGGACCTGTTGTATTTCCATCTCCTGATAATGACCTGGAGTTTACTGTGAACACATTTACTCCTCTGTCTGGACTGAAACGAGTTGTCATTAGGAGCCTGCATGTTAGAAAATGGTTTTATTGAGCTGCCAATGACATTAAAGTCTCATTTCCCTTTGAAGAGGCACAGAAATATTGTTCTGTTCATGTGCTGTAACCAGAACATTAAAATTTGATTATTGCTATCATTAGAAGTCTGTATCCATACTAATGCAATTAGATCTATTTCCCCGTGTGGTGTTCCAGGCTTTCACTGAAGCACCTGTTTGAGGGTGAAATCTGTCGGTGCTGAGGAGGCTCGTTGTTTTGTAAATTATTTTCTGCACAAGAAGTTCTATCAGAAAATTCCTTGCTCAAAAAAAAAAAAAATAAAAATCAATTGGTAGAAGTATCCTCATATTAAAAAGCACTTTTTTTTTTTTTGCACTTGAGGTCACTGTGATAATCAGATTATTGGAGATTTTTTTTCCCTAGCAAAATCCTATTTAAGATGTGAAGTTCTTTTACTTCTCTGAGCTCTGAAATCAATAGACAAAATACATTCGTGGCCCTATCAGAGCTGAAGTGTGTTGAGTTATGTGAGGAGGAAATTTGACCTCTTGTCATAATTGAATACAGGTTGTTAAAATAGAGTCTTTTGCTCCTCTGTGCCTGAACTGGTTTGGTGTTTTCCCCATCTTCCCAGGGTGACTGGTCCCAGTCAGTGCTGGGCAATGACCTCTCCTTTGGGGCTGCATTTATTTCTCCTGTCCTCAATTCATTAAGGTTGTCAAGAGGACATTCCCTGTTTTCCATAAACAGATTAAATCCTGACCCTTCCTGCTCTTCCCAACCAGGCCTGGACAAACCATATTTTAAGGATGACTTCACTAGGAAATACCAGGGGGAAGAATCACTAAATGAGTTAAGGCATTGGTTCTCAGGAGAAAAGTCTGTTTACAAACCTGCAGTATTTATTACAGACCTCATTTAGCTCATTCATCATTTTAATAGAAAAATGAATCTTTTTAGATGATTCTGAAATAATTTGAGGTAAACTACACAGCCTGAGGCAAAACAGGATTGCTTGGTGCAGGGAGGGCTTTTGGAGAAGTACAGCACGAGCAGAGACTGTAATTCACAATTTATGGCAGTAAAAAGTACTAAAGGCTCATTTTGAACATGAGATTTAAGGTTTGGGAAGCACATGGTACAGAATTAAATCTACTGACAGTTGTTCTGTCCCTTGTTCCTCAGTTTTATGCTTCAGAAAGCAGAAATTTTTCATGAAACCTTGTTGAAAGTGGAGATTTGGGGAGTTCCACTCATAAAAGCTTATTTAGGCCTTGGTATGTGGTTATTTTTGTGATGTTTTTATGGCTTAGAAGTAGCAGTTTTGCTGCAGCAAAAAACTCTTTTTGCTATAGGAAAAAGGAACCTGGGTTTGGTTGTTCCTGTCATAGAAGACAGGAGGAAGATTATTTTGGAATATTGAGGATGGGATCTGTCTTTATTTGTGTGTTTGGTTTTGGATAGAGAGGTTTGGTTGTTTTTTAGAGAAGGAAGTGAGACACAACAAGCAAGACATTTATATTTGGAATATACACAACTCCCCTGCACTGAACGTGCTCATCTTCCTTGGAATAAACAGAATATTGCTCCTTTGGTTTATGTTGCTCCCAGCACAGATTCCTCCTTTCTCTCCCTCTTTTTTTGGCATTTCTACTGCAGCACTAAAGGGTTTGGGATAGAAATGAAGGTGTTTGGGGTAAGTTTTTTCTGGGATTTTAAACAGATGATGTGAAGCTACTGCTGCAAGAAGCTCTTGCTAAGCAAATAAAGTTGGGGGTTTTTTTTCCCCAGTAAGAAAAGAGACTTCCTATCATGTATTTGAAATCATGAGTGATTTTCTTACCTGGCCTTGAAAAAGTGAAGAATTTTGCTGAAATTTGCTGTCTAAAATTAATAAGTGAACAGTTTTCCCCCACCTTGATAGAGGTAAAAAGTAAAAAGAATTTAAAATAGCCTGTGGGTGATGGTAGCCTTGGTGCTGGAGTTGGAATCCCAGTGTGATTTGTCACATAAAATGGTAAATAAATGTTTTATTTCCTCTCTGAAATTGCCATGAAGGGCCTGGCAACCACAAGTTGCCTTTACCTGGGTCTCTCCTCTCTCCCTTTACAATGTCCATGCTGACATTCAGAATATTTGTTTCAGTGGAACAGTGGAAATAATTTTCTCCTTCCTTCAGCTTTTCACTTGGCAACATGTTACAGATGTACTTTTTTATAATTTTTATATGTAACAGTTAATGGCTTTTTTTTCCCTTCGTGTCAAAGTTTGACAGACAGGAAAAACACGGTAAAATGAGAATTTTGAAGGCAAGCAAAGTACAGAGAAGGAGCATTTATTCTCTTTAAGATTTCTTTTTGAATGGTGAATGTGTTTTGATAGTCGAGCAGCATTTAAAGCATGTTATTTTTTAATTCTTGTATAGCAAACCCCAAGATATTTGACTGAAGCAAAATTAATCACTGTGTTATTTCGGCATTCAGATGAAGATCTAGTGCTTTACAAAGCCTGCTGCTCCATCAATTTGTTCTTTGGGTTGAATTCAAATTGAGTTCATTTTTATAGATTCACTGCATAATACTCTGCTCTCTCCTCCCTCATTCATTAACCAATTTGTTCGTGCTACTCCCTTTTTATTGAATGGTAACAAAATTGCTGTGCTATCTCCCCAAATGAATATCATCATTCCTTGTCATGCATGGGCAAAAAGTAAGGATAATAATCCCTTTTTCCACACACCTTCCCTCTTTCAGGGGAGCAGTCTTGTTTCTGCCCCGGAGGTAGCACAGAAAGAACGTTTTAAATACTGATCTTTGAGCAGGCCTATAAATATTCCAAGGCAGGCTCCTTTTGATTACTTGTGGGCCTTTGGAGCATGTACACCCTGCCAGTTGTGTGACACAACAAAAACCAAATCAAAGCCTTGTCAAGGCTTGTCCTTGTACATGACATGCAACAAATCCATGCAAGGGATTCAAACATGTTCGTTTGACACCAGGCTCGGCTCCTCCACTCAACAGAAACCATTGCCTGGGCCTCTCTTAGGCTGACTTTTATTCAGTATTTCTTTCATCTCAGATGAAGCTGGTTTTTGGGAGGGATATATTCCTTTGTGTCTGCTTTAGAGTGCTCTGGTTATCCTCATTTTGGGTTGAATGATGAGGTTTAGGTGTTTTGGGGGACAGAGGGATGGAAATCAGGCAGTTTGTTTTACTGCTGTTTTCAGGAGTGGCTGAGGTCACTTGGTCGGCTCAGCTTGGAGAGGAGCCTGAGGGAAGACTTTTTAAAATGTAATTTTCAGGTTTTTTAATGTAATTTTGAAGGTTTTTAATATCTTTTCATATAAGAGTCACACCGACTATCAGGAATATATTGAGGTGCTCAAGTGGTGTAGCAATAGGTGCTAGTATATTTAAATCAGGTGTACACCAAGCTACTTAAAAGCATATTTCAGGGAGAGGATGAGGAAAGAAGTGGAATGTCATGGTGAAGTCTGTAGATTTTGGTGAGTTTTATATAAATGTAAAGAAATTTTTCAGTCCTGTCAAGTGTTTTTCATATGATCTGTTCTGTGCTAGCTGTACCACAATGTGCCTGGACAAAAAACTACTCTGCCTCGTTTTTTTAAAGAAAGGAAGAGTTTAATGTAAGGGTTAATAAATTGGGGATATTAAAACACCCTCTTAGTTCAGTAATAGGAATTATTCTCCTGTTAGCCCAGTCCTCTGAAGGCTGAGGGTCTTTAATTGCAGGGAGAGTCACCTCAGCCCTGCAAAGTGTAGGGGAGCTTGTGATGCCTTAGGTTTGAACTTTTCTATTTTCCCAGCCCTGCAGTGCCCAGTGGAACTCTGCAGTTCCCTGGAGCTCGTTCAGTGCTGTTCTCTCATGCTCACACTGACATAACAAAGCCTCTCCAGCTCGCTCTCCAAGGACACCCAGACCCTCCTGGGCCCAACAACTGCAAACCTTCATCTTGGGGAGAGGGGGGCAAGCTTGGGCAAATTCCATCCTTGCCTGGCTTCTGCTTGGGCAATTGATGCTGATATCAAAGTGGGAAGAACTCAGGAGCTGTCATTGTCCGTTTTAAGATCCACTAATGCAAGACCCTCTAGAACCCAAAAGTGTCCCTCTGAAGGCCTTTAAATCAATCCCTCCTTTATTCCTTTATTCCTGCCTAGTCTCTGCTTCTAGAGAGCCATTTAAGGCATCACTTGGAGCTGGCAGCCCAACCTCCTGCCAGGAGCTGATGCTGACAGTGTTTGTGTGTGCAGCTGGGTGTTTGAGGAATCTGAATGGAGAACAAAAATAAACTTTGATTTGTGTAATAATACAAAGATTTAAAGACAAGGGAGGCACCTTCCACTTCACACAATACCTGGTTCCAACAAGTAGCCAACAAAACTTTAGTTTTGAAAGCAGTTTTGCTTTCAGCTGTCAAGGCTGTAAAAGATTTCACTGGAAGGATGTTATGTCTGTTCGTCAGCATAAATTTTGGGGTGGCTGAGGCATAAGAAAGTGATAATATTTCTTGTCTCATTACTTTTAGTAATTTAGTTGGGTTTGGAAAATCCACCCCTCTGATAACATAGTAAGATACTGCAGTGTCTTTTTTCAGAGATATTTGAATTCAAATCACGCTTATAAATAAATAAATAAACCTCATTACTTCTCATTTTCCTAATTATCATGCAGATAAACAGTGGGAATCATGACATTAAGATAAGTAAGTGGTTTATGATTTTGCTTCAGAGGAGGAAAGTCTTGCTGTTCCCCCTTTTCCCCCCTTGGGCCATGCAGGAGTAATAAATGAGCAAATCCAGAGTAGTTTCTGATGGATGGTTAATGGGGCTGTGCTGGAGCCAAGGGCTTGTTTCTGCAGCAGCTGTCACAATTCCGAGTCATTAACACACCTTGAATGCTTGCATTCCAAAATCAGGGCATTTAAAACCCATAAAGGCAAAAAGCCATGACTTTGAGAAAGGACTTTGAGGTGCAGGTGAGTGTTTTGGGCTGAGTGAAGTGTTGGAGTGTGGAGCATGAAGAGTGTGAATTAAATAATTAATGTCATTTGGAGGTTACAGGTTGACTTTCAAAGTTTATTTATGTCTTTAAGCCTGTGAAAAAGGCAATGAGAGACTTCTGCAACCTTTTTCTGGGTGTTTCCTACCTTTAGAGCCAGAAAGCTGCTTGGAAGTCTTCTGGGAGGGAAGAGAATGATTGTGTGCACCAATAACAGTCACATTCTGTGTGTAAAACAGCTGAAATATTCCAGTATCCCAAATATTCAAGTCATGGCAGCAAACTAACAGCAATGGCTTCATGTACATAATATTTTGGAGTGAGGAAATACTTCTGTGGAATAAATACCAGGTTTCCTTGTAATGCTCTGGAAAGAAGGATAATTAGTGGGAGTTGTTTCTGCCTTCATAAAGGGACATCTAAGAAGTGCTCAGATAAAGAGGTCAGCTGGATCTTTGTTTTACATCATAGTAACTCATGTAATATTTTAATTTTCCTGCTCACTTTTATCTGCCTGTATGAAGCATGAGAAAAAAAACCCAAACCCTTGTAGTTGTTCCTTTTCAAAGTACTGATGTAGGAAGAAGATACTGAACTTGAGCAAATCATTCTTTGAACGCACTACCTGCGAGTCAGGGAATGCACAGCACAAAAATAGCATCCTTCTGATAGGTCTGAAAAGTTGATTTTAATTTTTAAATTTTGCTATGAACAGACTTGACCTTGAGAAAAAGAAAGGGATATTCATCCTCAGCACATCTGCAGGTGACACCAAGCTGAGGGTGCAGGGATGTTCCTGCAGGATGGGGGCATCCAGAGGGGGCTGGACAAGGTCCAGAACTGGAATCTCCTGAAGTTCAGCAAGGCCAAGGTGATGCCTTAGGTTTTAACTTTTCTCTGTTCCCAGCCCTGCAGTGCCCAGTGTGACTCTGCAGTTCCCTGGAGCTCGTTCAGTGCTGTTCTCTCATGCTCACACTGACATAACAAAGCCTCTCCAGCTCGCTCTCCAAGGACACCCAGACCCTCCTGGGCCCAACAACTGCAAACCTTCATCTTGGGGAGAGGGGGGCAAGCTTGGGCAAATTCCATCCTTGCCTGGCTTCTGCTTGGGGAATTGATGCTGATATCAAAGTGGGAAGAACTCGGGAGCTGTCATTGTCCATGTTGGGATGCACTGAGGCAGGAGCCTCTGGAG
>VZRF01012375.1:487005-505962 GCA_013396875.1 Vireo altiloquus
ATGTATTCTCAGTGCTTTTAGCCCACACACTTGGAACTCTCCAAGGCTGATAACTCAGCTCAGCCCCACGGCACTGTTAAACCAGGAGACCAAACATCCTGGGAGCCCCAGACACCAAAATCCTCTCCAAAACACATTTTATAAACTAAGATAGGCCCATTCAAGAGAAAAGTTCCTCAGAACAGGGGGTTCACTCAAGCCTCTCATTAGGAAATCTTTGATAAATATGTTAATTTTGCAAGGCCTGTAATTGTGTGTATTTCAGTGTAACAGCGTGCATGCATTTTTGAGGCGTTCCACCTGGACCAAGTGCTGTACCCAAAGATCCTGAAATAAATACCAAAGTGAAAACCCCTTTTCCCCATAAACCGTGTTTGGGTTTAATTTTAAGACCAGGAAAGGCAACAGTTGAATATCCTGAAAAAAGCTGTGTGTAATTATCTGTTTGGAGTGCTGACAGTCTGGTGCCTGAGAATGGGTAAAGGTGATAAATAAGTGAGATTTAAAGATCACATAAACACAAAGTTCAGAACTGAAGATCACCAGCTAAGAAATATCAAATAAAATAACTCCTGAAGTCATGATTTTGCCATGTTTTGTTGGTTTTTTTTCTGTTTTAAAAACCAAGTTTTCTTTCTCTTCATCTTTCCCAAGTCCACAGAAATTTATATCATATTTTAGATATTGGGGTGAGTGATAAAACTCCCATGAACTGCTGGACAAACCAGGACATTCCTTAAGCTGTCCAGGTTGTCCTGAAAACAAAAAGTAGCTTTGGCAGTTGGGAATTGTGAGTCAGTCCTGGTTTTGTGTGGGTTCATATCTGAGTTTTAATTCTTCTTTTTAAATGTGGCTATTTCTTTAACAAATTCTGATCTTCAAGTGTTTTATTGGGCATGTTTCTGTCTAAATTTTTCCCAATCCCCCTCTTCTTTCTCAGATCCTGGGAGAACTTTGTGTGTTCTACAAAGGGAGATCTCTGGGCTTCCCTTTTAAATTTTATTTTATTTTTTCCCCAGGGTCTTATGGAAATGGTTAAGTTTAATTTGACTTTATTGGAGGTAAAAGGAGGAAGTGCCCTGAAACTGCTGGGGGGGGCACCTCTCTCCTGGCACTGTTTGGAAACTACATGAATGCTGAAACTTCTCAGCAGAAGAAAATGAAAGCAGAAAGTGAAATTCTATTTATTATTAGTGAAGGGTTTTCTCTCTTTTTGACATGGATGAAATGAATTTGGCTTCGGCCCTCAGAAAAGGTGGAGGTGAAGCGTGGAGCATCTTTAACTCTCTCTCCTGCTTCTGGAACTGTAGCTCGAGGGTCTGTGGAGTGGAAAATGAATGGGAAGTAATTTTATTTATGGAGAAGGTGACAGAAGGTTTTCGTACTGGTGGAACAGTAAGGAGACAACTACTTCTTTTCCCAGCAGTTTTCAGTGCAAATCTGATCATATATTGGAAGGAAGAGAGGAGATTTTAAAATGAGTTGTACTGTTCATGTTTGGTTTCAAGGCTGTGATGGTTAATTATGCAAAGGAGGAACAAAACTAATTAGGGGTATCTCCAATTTATGCTGCCTTAAAAGTTCAGTATTTAGATTTTTCCCTGTGTAGTGGCCTGGCTTTAAAGCTTTAATCCAAAGTATCCCTGCACAGTCATTGGCCAGCAGAGGAATGTTTTCCCTGCCTACATTTCAGGTGGTTACAGGTGTAATCAGCTGTGCCAGAACTTTCACCCTCAGATCTCTTTAATATTCAAGAAAAGCAGGTGCTTTCAGAATGCAATCTGGGCTGTTTCAGATGTCAGCTTTATGAGGAAAAGGATTTTCCTGAAGAAGTGTCCACGTCTCTGTAAATGCCTCTGGCTTGAGGGGTTCTGGTGATGCCTTAAATGGCTCCCTAGAAACAGGGACTAGACAGGAATAAAGGAATAAAGGAGGGATTTATTTGAAAGGCCTTCAGAGGTCACCCTCTGGGCTCCAGAGGCTCCTGCCTCAGTGCATCCCAAAATGGACAATGACAGCTCCTGAGTTCTTCCCACTTTGATATCAGCATCAATTCCCCAAGCAGAAGGCAGGCAAGGATGGAATTTGCCCAAGCTTGCCCCCCTCTCCCCAAGATGAAGGTTTGCAGTTGTTGGGCCCAGGAGGGTCTGGGTGTCCTTGGAGAGCGAGCTGGAGAGGCTTTGTTATGTCAGTGTGAGCATGAGAGAACAGCACTGAACGAGCTCCAGGGAACTGCAGAGTTCCACTGGGCACTGCAGGGCTGGGAACAGAGAAAAGTTTAAACCTAAGGCATCACTGGTTGTCTTCTTGTGTAGACAATTTATGCAATTAAGGCGATTTTCACACAAAAGAGAAAAATATTATCATGACCCCCACGTCCATGGCACACAAAAGCTGCTGATTATAAATCAGAAACCTTCTGTGTGACAGGACAAGAAGCAGTGGTTTGAAAGAGGATAGATTTAGGTTGCATAGAAGGAAGAAATTTTATGTGATGAGGGTGGGCAGGCCCTGGTACAGGGTGCCCAGAGAAGCTGTGGCTGCCCCTGGATCCCTGGAAGTGTCCAAAGCCAGGTTGAATGGGGCTTGGATCAGCCTGGGACAGTGGGAGATGTCCCTGCCCTGTCCCTGATCATTAGGTGGAACCAAATTATCCCAAAGGTCCCTTCCACCCCAAACCATTCCAGGATTCTCTGTCAGAACATTTTTGTTCTCTGCAATCATTGGTGAAGAATTGGTGGGAGTCAGGGGTTTTACACTGGGCTCCCTTTTTCCTTTGGGATGTGTTGTACACTCCATAGTTCTGTTAATTTTAATTTTTAGCTCGTTGGCCTTAAAATCGCTTTGGTCCTGTGAGTAATCACAAATTTCTACTCATTCCTACATTCCTTGGGATTGGAGCATGTCCTGTTGGATTAATTATGGATGTGGCAACAGGGAGTGGATCTTAGAGCCCCTTCCCACAGAGAGGTTTTGGTGTTGTGCTTCAGTTCTCATGCAAGGGCTTCCCTAAATTTCTGGAGGAGCTGCCTGTGCTTTCCTGGGATTCCATGCTGTGTTCTTGGCAGGATGCTGTGATAGCACTTTAAGAGAGTAATAAATGGCTTGTGTAAGTCGTTCCTTTAAGTCAGAGTTTCTATAGAACAATTTTACAAATTGTTGCATGTCACAGCTGTAAATGGGTCGAGCACATCGCCGAGTGTGGAGCTGACAACAAAAAAAATCAGGGCTTGTACTACTCGTGAGAAGAAAAAAAGCTATTTTATACTCCATTAAACTGTTACACATCATAAATAATTTATGCTCAGCTCGCTCTGTTCTGTAGCAAAGATGATAAACTCGACATTTTCGGAGCATTTTAATGAATATAATGATTTTCATGACTTTCTCTGTAACAGAAACCTCATTCCTGCAGTATTTCCCTGGTCATTATATGGATGGAAGTGGGTTAAATGATGAGAGCACATTTAAAAGTGACTCCTTGAGTCTTACTCTGAGTTCCACAAGTATCTAGGAATGGATTTCAAATAAAATGGTTTGGGTTGGAAGGGACCTTAAAGATGATTTAATTCCAGCCCCACTGTTTTAGGCAGGGATGTCACCCACTTGGGCAGAGTATATATATATGTAGTGTACATATATAATTTTGCTCATTTTAATTAATATTCTAATTTTATATTGGTTATTTCTTTCATTGCCAGAAGTGTCTAAATACC
This sequence comes from Vireo altiloquus, assembly GCA_013396875.1. Classification (NCBI taxonomy): domain Eukaryota; kingdom Metazoa; phylum Chordata; class Aves; order Passeriformes; family Vireonidae; genus Vireo; species Vireo altiloquus. The sequence goes on from VZRF01012375.1 coordinate 490,722, forward strand.
TCATGTATTATTATGAGGATGTTTCTGTTCCCAGACCAGAATATTGATGATTTTTCTGCTTTACATTGAACTTTTAGGTAATTCATACATTTTCTCAAACATACAAGAGGTTTTTAGACTGTTTTATGTTCTTAAATACACCTTTTGCTTTGCCAGTGAAAAGTTTGTAATGTTTTATCGGTTAAAAACACTCAAAATTGTGTTGTGAAAATAACATGCCTGGAGATAAAAAAACCCCAAACAGCAAAACTGAAGTCTTTTGGACAACAGCATTTTTTAAAGTGTGGAATTTTAAAAGTTGGGTTTGACTGAAATTTTCAAAATTGTAGATAAATGTGGGAATGGAGAACTAGTTCTGTTTATTTTACAGCGTTTTGGTGCATTAATGCTGCATTTTCCTGTGGTGTGGTGCCTGTTCTAAAAATCTAAAGGGGCTGAAGTGGGGCTTCACTTCGAGCTGCCTGATTTCCTTTTGCTAATGAAAATAAAAAATGTGATAATCCGAGAAGGGAACTCTGAAATCAGATGAGTGATGCAGTGGAAGTGTCCAGGACTCCTATTTAAGTTGTGGTAACAGTGCTGGATTTAAGGGTGAATCCAGAGTGCCATTAATAGAAATTACAGCTCAGGTTCCAGTGTAGTTCTCTAAATAAAGGAGTTCTTCCTTGAGGTAACATCAACTCTTTATTTTCCTGTGACTACTGCAAACATTTCCTGAGCGAATCTTCTTTTTGACAAATCAGTTTCCATGTTTATATCCCTACACAAAGCATAAAGTGAAATTTAGGTTGGAAAAGCCCTTTGAGGTCCTCCAGTCCAAGCATTCCCCAGCACTGCCAAGGCCACCACTGACCCAAGTCCCCAAGTGCCACCTCCAGGTGGCTTTCAGTCCCTCCAGGGATGAGGACTCCACTCCTGCCCTGGACACTCTGTTCCAGTGCTCATTATTTCACTCCTAGTACTGATAAAACACTTGATATTTGTGTTTAATACCATTACAGTGTTGAATTTTAAATGAAGACAGAGATTTTTTGGGTTTTGTGTGTGTTCTTCAAACCGTTTTGGTGTAGGTTTAGTATCTTAGTAATAGAAATATCACCTTATTTTGCATTAAAAAGAATAATCAAGTAGTTTTAGTCTCGGTGAGAGAGTGGGTGTGTGATTATATATTTAATTTCTCTTTGTTGTTACCTGCTCCTTTAAAACCTCTTAAACCTGGGTAGAATATTGCAGAAAATATTTTCTGGATAATGAAATTCGTGGTCCTCTGCCAGGAGATGACTTTGACTGGGGAACTGTCCTCGGACAAATTAGTGATGGTTCCCTTTGTGTAGTACATTGCAGAAACAGCAACAGCCATATTAAATCTTAATCAATAACAATGTTTCACTAATTACAGGAGCGAGTTTGTATATTGGATAAATTGCTGTTTGTAAACGTTGTATTATATTAACTAAACCAGCTAATTACCAGAGCAGAATAAACATAAGGTTTGCTAAAAGCTTCCATCCGTAGCTCAGAGCAGTGGCTGCTGTCTAATATTTCAGTCAATGTGGAAAATAAGGTAATGACATTATAAATACATTTATAATGCAGGACGATTTCTTCTAAAATGCATGTAAGTATTATTGCTTTACTATGAAATATGATTTATTTAATGCATTTCAGCCCCCATAATATTAAGATATAATTGAGATGGGGGGGGAAAAAAATTGCATGCAGTCAGAGTCTGCATGAAAGTGAATCACAGTCTAAATTGCTTGTAATTTTAAAGGCACTTAGGGGAATTGTGAAATTTAGCTAATGCAGCCTTTGGTGTAAAAAATGGGAAGAAAACAATTGGCCAGTCTTTCAAGTTTTATTTGACTTCACATGTGGTTTTTTTGTATCCTGGTGACAGCCAGGCTGGGAATGAATAAACAGAGCTGCTAAAACTTTATATCCCCCATCTCGTGATAAAAAATAGCTGCAGATGTGGTGAGAGATGGGCATTTAAAGCGAACAGTCAGTAAAAGAGCTGGGGGTAATTTGGCTGAAGCCACGGGAAGGGAGTGAATGATAGCACAGACAGTGCTGATGATCTGAGATGGGAATCGTTTCGCTGGTGCTGGGAATTCTGATGGTTATTGCTTTCAAAAGGACTGAAGCTTTCAGCTCTGGCCTTTATGGTTTAATTACTGGCTGAGCAGTTGCTGGTGATTTCACTAAATCACTGAGCTCCCACACGGGCACCACCAGCCGAGCTCAGCCTGAGCAATCCCACTTTTCCTGCTAATGGACACCAGCCTGGGCTTAGCTTGACATCGACTGTCAGCTGCAGAGAATCAGCACTGCTCGTTGTCCTCGAGCTGGGTTTGGCTCCAAAGATGGAATAAACAAGTCAGAGCAACCCCCACGGCTGGGCTGAGACCACTTGATCTCAGTAGGAGATAAAATAGGTGCTTGTCAAATAAAACTGTGCTTGGTTTTTATGATAAGTAATCAAATGAAACTTCTGTTGAAGAGATGACTTGGTGCTTTTAAGACATTTGTCATTTCTTGTGGAAAATATATTAATAATTCCATAAAATATAAATCATGGAATCACAGGATGGTTTGGGTTGGGAAGGGATTTTAAAGCTCATCGAGAGCCATCCCCTGCCATGGGCAGGGACACCTCCCACTATCCCAGGCTGCTCCAAGCCTTGAATAATGCCAGGGCTGGCCTCCCCACCCTCCCAGCCAGGAATTCCTTCCCAACATCCCATCCATCCCTGCCCTCTGGCACTGGGAAGCCATTCCCTGCCTCCTGTCCCTCCATGCCTTGTCCCCAGTCCCTCTCCAGCTCTCCTGGAGCCCCTTTAGGCCCTGGGAGGGGCTCTGAGCTCTCCCTGGAGCCTTCCCTTCTCCAGGCTGGAAACCCCCAGCTCTCCCAGCCTGGCTCCATAGGAAATCATATCCTGTTGCACATAATTTCAGGATTATTGGCAGGCAGAACATGACAGGGCAGAAGCTGAAATGAGGAGTCAATCGATGGCTCATCCCTGTCATTTCCTGTCTGCACAGACTCCAGGCTCTGGCCAGCACTGTCTCCATCCAGGAATATCAGTGCAGGAAATGAAGGCCTCCTGCAGCTCCTCCTGTTCCCCCGTGCTGGAGCTGAGTGTTCCTCACCACCTGGCCCAGCAGCCATTCATGCAAACCCTTCCCTGATTTGCTTTGGGCGTTATCCCTTTGCTGGAAAAGTTGGAATGAATGGTTTGAGCTAATCCGATTCCCTCGCCACTGGATTGACATGAACAGCCCCAGAACCGTGGCAGTGGGATCAGTAACCTTTGCAGAGGGAGCAGCTGCACCTGGAAGATGATGTTGAATCTCATTTGACCCAAATTAATTTAAATCTCCTGCAATGATTAGTTACTTTGTGAGTAGTACAGACTGGAAAATTCTCTAAGCCTTTCTAATATTAACTCTAGATTACTGGATGTAATCACTTTTTTAATAAAGGAGAAACTTGGAGGCTGGCAAACCACATTGGTTTTATTTTGTGTGATTAATTAAAAAGCATAGTAAGGATGAATAATAAACATAAAGAATTGGTAGCTCCACTGAAGCACCACGGCTCCCTTGCCTCTGTGTACTTCTGCAGGCCGTTGCCAAGAGATTTTGTGAGGATTGATTAAAATAGTTTGAAATAAGGCACTATCTATAGAAGTTCAAAGTAATTGGTATAAGTACTTTTATTAATAAAGAGAGCTAACATAGAATGAATTCTATCTCTGGGGCTCTCAAAGGGCTTTTGCAAGTTAAATATATAATTAAGTACATTATCTCACACTATTCACAGAAATATTTTTTTTTCCTGGGGTAGAACACAGTAGTAATTTATGGTGTGAAGATCTGTGTGAAATTTTGCTGTTAAATGAGAAAAATACAGTCCTTGTATTATTGAAATCCAGTGTACCACGACAAGTGAGTGTTAGAACAGAAAGAGGAGGAGCAGTATAAGCTCAGCCTGAAATGAATCAGCACCATGAGTCTAGGGAAGGCTTGGATTGCTTTCAGAGCAGAGGATGTGGAGTTAACATCCACTGTGGTCTGCAGCTTTGTGTGGAGCTGTAATGACTCCTAGGCAGGGACTAAGCTCTGTCTAAAGTGGGAATTGTGAGCCTCTTGCTTTTTACTGTGATGCTGCTCTGGAAAGTTGTGTTTTTGGGTTAGGTCTGATCTGGTGCAGCAGCCAACATTTATTTGGGAGCAGCTTTGTGATACTGATCCCTACAGCTACGAAATTCCTATCTTGGAGTCAGTGGACATGAGTGGAGCAGCATCTGAGGGTGAATGAAGTGGGACCTGGGGCTGCTCCCCCTCCTGCACTTGGGTCACACCAACCCCGAGGAGCTCCACAGGCTGGGCCAGAGGGGCTGGGAGAGGCCCTGGGGGTGCTGGTGGCAGTGGTTGGGCATGAACCCAGGTGGGCAAGAGGCTGATGGCACCTGGATTTTACCAGGAATAGTGTGGCCAGCAGGATTAGGGAAGTGATTCTGCCCCTGTGCTGGGCACTGGTGAGGGATTACCTGGAACCTTGGGGTCAGTTCTGAGCTCCTCAATTCGGGAAGGACATTGAGAGGCTGGAGTGTGTCCAGGGAAGGGAATGGAGCTGGGAAGGGGCTGGAGAATTCCTGAGGGAGCTGGGAAAGGAGCTCAGCCTGGAGAAAAGGAGGCTCAGGGGGAACCTTGTGGCTCTGCACAACTCCCTGACAGGAGGGGGCAGCCGGGGGGGGTCAGGCTCTGCTGGCAGGGAACAGGGACAGGAGGAGAGGGAACAGCCTCAGGCTGGGCCAGGGGAGGCTCAGGGTGGATGTGAGGAAAAAATTCCTTCCCTGCAAGGTTTGTTCAGCCCTGGCACAGCTGCCCAGGGAGGTGTTGGAGTCCCAATTCCTGGAGGGATTTCAAAGTGTGGATGTGGCACTTGGGGACATGGCTTGGTGGTGGCCCTGGTGATGCTGGGAATGCTTGGACTCAATGATATTAGAAGGTTTTTCCAACCTAAATGATTCAGTGATTCTAAAATTGAATTATTCTGGTGCTTTGATTTAAAACCCTTTTTAAAATACCACTTAGAGTAGTGCAGTTTTTATCAAGTAAAGATCTGCTTCCAAATTGGTAACAAAGTAAAATAAACAGGCAATGACATATAAAGATGAAAAAAAGGGATTTCTATCCATGTCTTCTATCACTTCCCTTGGACAGTAAATGCTTTTAAACATGGCCTTTTCATGTATTTTTCTCTTTGAGAGCAGCTGCCACCCGCGTGCTGAGCTCTGCTGAAGTCTAAAGGATGTTAAAGGTGTTAGGAATACAAAAAGTACAAATTAGTGCCCAAATGATTGGTACCAATCTCAATTCCAGCAAAAACTTCTTCCTCCTTCCCACCCCCACATCTGTAGCAGTGAAGTGAAACAAAATTTAATTTGCTGAAAGAATAAAATGTGGTTTGGTTTAGACCTCAGACTCCTAGGTGTAAATAAGTGTGAATTCTTGAAATAATAGTGAAAATATTAAGTATGGGATAATTTGACACCTGTGCTAATGCTCCTGCATGCATTTCTGCATGGGGATGCATGTTGAGATGAATAATTCATTTTTAAGTTGACATCTCTGCAAAATAGAAAAGATTCAAATACTGAAAATCAATAAATTTATGGAATTTTTCATCATTTTATATCGCTAGCAGCAATTTACCAGTATGGCTCTGGCTTCAGAGGGGGAAAAAGGAGGATATTTTTCTAAAGCTCTTTAGTGGGCAACAAATTTCCATGTTTAAATACCTCTGGTTGGATTTGTCCTTTTTTAAAAGTAAACCTTGAATTTTCCACATTTTCCATGTCATCTCATGGCTTTTTCCCCCTGACTTCCTTTCCAGTCCATTCACTTTGGGATCCCCCATGTGGCAAAGCCCTGCAGTGCAGCAACATTGCAGCTTTAATTTCCACAATTCTTCATTAATATCTTTAGTCAGGGAGGGGTTTGAGGGGCAACAGACTGACAAGCTTTGAGAAAAAAATATTTCAGAAAGCAAATAGAGATTTTTTTTTTTCCCATTCCTCCCCATTAGTTGTCTTTTATTTCTTTTGCTGCTTATGGGGGAATTTTTTTTCAAGCTGGAGGGTGTGAAAATAAGCAGAATACAGCCAATATTGAGTTAAATATTTACAAGTAGAGATATGTTAGCAGTTTTTATTGTTTAAAATATACTTTCCTTTGGAAATTTGAGTTGAGCGTAATAAAACCAGGATGAACATGACTTAGACCAATAATATGTTGGACTTGAAATGAAAAAGTGGTTTTAAAGATGTAATTTTTTTCAAAATCCCATCATTTTGGCTGGTTTTATGGACACCTAAAACCTGTGAATGTTTAGCAATTCCATTCCTGCACTAATCTCTCCATGGAATCTCTTGTTTCCTCAGCACAGGTATTTTATTTTTTGAGTTATTTTTTTAACATGCCCATGAAGAACTCTCCATCTGCAGGGATTCAGGTGCATTTTGTGTGTCTGGAGGATTTCTTTCTCTTAATGATTCTCATCAGTCCTTAAAAATGAGCAAAATTACCTGGAATGGCATTTTTTTTTTTCAGGCTCTTTGACTCAGTGGTTGGGAAAGATCTTTTGTACACAGAATCTCTTCTGTGATTTTATTTCTCAGCATGACCTGTAATGGCACTTTAATTTTAAAACATGGTTGTGTCTCCATCAGGTTGTTTTTACCTCAGCAAAGTTAATATTAAGGGCTGCAGTTAATAATAAAAATTTCATGCAGGAAAGCAGGCTGTAACCTTGAACTGGTGAGTGCTGATGGGGCCTCAGTTAAGGAGTAATTTCAGAGGATGAGCTCCAGCAAACTGAGCCTTCTGTACATAATCATTGTTCCTGTCTTTAATTTCCTTTTACACGACCTTCCCTGCTCTTTGGGTGTCATCCCTGTAACAGTTGTCCACGTAAAAAATAATAATTTAACACAATTGGAATGAAAAGAGAGAAATTGGCACGTTCTGGATGTGCTGGGCTTGTCACCACCAGGTTTGCAGTATTTTCATGGGCACAAAGGACATGAGAGGAGGGAACTTTTCCTCAAAACTTGTTTTCATTTCGTAGAATCATGGAATGGTTTGGGTTGGAAGGACCATCCAGTCCCACCCCTGCCACTAGGCCAGGCCTGAAGTAACAAACTATTTTGTTTTTTCTTTGGTTGTTTTATACTTTTGGTCTATAAAGGTGATTTTTATTTTGATAATGGAGCTAAAGAGAGAACATATATTAGGAAGGTACCAAACTCATAATTTGGGACCAAATACTGTGATCAGATACAGTTTGTTGACTAAATTGGTTTTAGTTGAACTGATTTTTTCACTTCTCCTTGCAAGTTTGAGCTCATTGTGATGTTTTCTGCTGCAGAATTCCAGAACTGGGCAGTGCTGAGGTCCAGGCAAAGACACAAACTCCCCAAAATATCTCAGATCGAATCTGATGGATTTATAAACGCAAAAATTCTTGAGTTGCTCCTGAAGTTATCAATTTTTAGCAGCCCTGAGTGCAGGTTCTTAATGGCTCTGCTTGGGTTTTTTGGTTATTTCTGGTTGCTCTTGTGAGGTTGAGTTTGTGGTTGTAGGGCTTGGCTCAGCTGCTCCTGCTGCCTTTTGGTGGGGATGGAGAAACAGCTGCAGCTTTTTAGTGCTTCAGCCTCTTCTCTGCTCGTTTTTGGAGAGGGATCCTTTTCCAGGGATGGCTGCTGAAGCAGATAACCCCAAACTGTTCATTCTTTTGTTTCTTGGGAAGAAAAAACCCCATGGAGTTGAGGTGCAGAGTGTTGAGCACAGCTTGAGGTTTGCACTCAGCTCTGGAATGGTACCAGAGCCAATCCAGAGTTCTGCAAAGCCTCTGCAGCATCATTTTAAAAGATTTTTTTTTTTAATATATCTGCAGATATTAAGAATGAAATTATTGTAGTTTGCAGCACTTGAGACTTTAGAATTCTCTCATACAATCAAAGAATTATTTATGTTGGAAAAGCTCTCCAAGATTGGATCCAACCATTCCCAGCAGTGCCACATCCACATGGCTTTGAAATCCCTCCAGGGATGGGGATTTAACCAATTCCTGGACAATCCTTTCCAGGAATTTTTTCTCTCCCCAAAGCTGTGCTGGTTGAATATTGAAGAAGGAGCCTGTAGAGTGCAGCCCTGACAACTTCCAGTGTGCCTCAGATGGATGAACTCTGAGTGGTGGCACTGCCAGTTCGAAATAGGGAACAGATACTGAGAAAGAAAAGCAAAAATGTCTTTATGGAATTCCAGAATAGCTGGGGTTGGACATCTGGAGATCATCCAGCTCCTAGCCCTCTGCTAAGCCAGGCTCAGCTAAAGGAGGTTGGTTTTCCTCAAAATCTGTTTTTAGCAGTCAGAATTCCAGGATGGTTTGGGTTGGATCTTTAAGATCATCTCATTTCTTCCATGGGCAGGGACAGTTTCCTCTATCCCAGTTTGCTCCAAACCCCATCCAACCTTGCCTTGGATATTTCAGGGATGTGGATACTTCTGAAAAGATTAAAACAACAAAAAGCTCAGTTCTGAGGAAAAAACGAAGCAATAAAAACCAAATAACCCCCCCAAATAAAACAAACCAAACCAAAAAACTCTCCCCAAAACTATATTTTGAATTAATGATTTTTTGTTGGCTTTTGGTGGAGATCTTCACATGATCATCACAAAGATACTGCTCGGAGCACACACAATTAATAAAAAAGGGTTTTGAAGACACCAACTTGAAGTTACCCTGAAGCTGAATTATTACAATATTTTAATTTCAATCTATGTCTCGTTACCTGGGTTGTTTATAAGAGTGTGCATTGATTGCTTTGCATCCACAGCATCAGTGCTGATGAAATATTCTATAAAATTGGCACTGCCAGTTTTTCCTTCTGGAAATAAGAGACTGAAATACAGAGGAATGGATTTAAGTTCACCCTGCTGTCCCAACAGGTGTGAAAATGAAACTCTTGCCCTCTGATGTTTAATTTTAGAACAGAAAAGCTCCTGTTTCTGTTTCTGGATTGATTTAATTCTTTACTCACATTTGCACTGCAGTCAGGGGCAGAATGACATCAGGTACAGCTGATATTTTAATGTGCATTCCTCCTTCCACCATGGTTTTCATGTATGTAGTGATTAAAAGTAACCGTAGGACAAAATTTAGGAAAAATAAGGATCTGACGTGGTGGGAGAGAGCTGTAGAAAATTCTAATTTTTATTTATTTTCACCCTCTGACTCTCCTGAACACATTTAATCCACGGAGTTCTCTGCCCTGCTTTCATTTGTTAGGAATGGTTTTCGTTTGAAAATGTCATGTGGCTTTTTCTGTGACAATGCACACATCAAAGTGACACAGGTTCCCTGCAAATGTTCAGCAGCTCTTTCCAGTCCTGGACCTTCAAATAATCAGATTAAGTTAATTTGTTCCTGCCTTAGATCTCTCTGCAGGCATGTGGCGCTCGCATGGCTGGGTTTTGTTGCATGCTGAGGGCTTGGCTTTTTTTATTTTTTTAAATTTTTAATATTTCTACATTAAAATAGACTCCATAGCTCTAAAAAAAATCTCCAACAAAAAACCGTTTATTTAAAGTAGGAGAAAGTTGTGCTAACTGCTATTAAATCAAAGCTATTAAATAAGGAGTGTTTGTAACTTGATTATTTGACATAATTTTTGTTCCTCATGAGGCTTTTAAGGAGTTTTGGGGCCAGCACCAATGATTTTGGAAAGGAAGATCCCTTGAACTGAACTGATGTTTGAGACCTGTCCCAAATGTTGGCACTGGTGCAGAATGTAAATAATTTTTCCTATATAAACAGTGTTTTGGGGAGAAAGGAGCAGGGCAGAATGGAGCCAGGCTTTATGAGGATGACTTTTATTGATTCCCTGCCATGGAATTGCAGAGTGCTCCCATTAGCCATGAGCTGCAATGGGAATGGTTTGATAAGAAATGAGGATCCAGCCTTGCCCTTGCCGAGGTGGTTCTGATCTCATACTCTTCCCAAACAGATCATTCAGTGTTTTAAAATTTAATATTTAGGCAAGTGGGTAAGGTTATAGACGTAATTTCTCTTTTAAATCTAAATTTCCTTGCCATAATGGGTTTATGACTGTCTAAACCTCAGTGATAAGATAATACAAATTATTAACCTACTCCATTTAACTCATTCTCTTAGATGTTTTTATTCCTTTTTATCCAGAGGTTTTTTTTTAATACCAAGGCAATCTTTGAATTGCTTACAAGAGTAATTATGAATTTCTGAGCATTCCACAGCTTTTTNAAGTAATTTTGAATTTCTGAGCATTCCCCAGCTTTTTTTTTTTTTTTTTTTTTTTTTTGTACTTCTGGAAATATTAGAAATCATTTTATTGCAGACATCCTGAGGAAAATTGCAGCGCGATTGTATCTCCCATTCCTCGTGCTGTGGGTGCATCTTAATTTAAAAAAAAATCCATCAATATCTTAAAAGAAAGGAAAAAAATCCACCAGAAAAGAAGAAAATTCCCAAGAGGCCTTTCCTCCAGCTGCAATTCCCAGTGTGCTTTGATAAATCAGCTTCTCAAGCCATAATTTGGGATTTTTGTCACCTTTGACTGTGTCCACTCTCAGTTCAAACTTTTCTTGTCTTGATTTGCTCCTTTTTAGTTCTTTTCCTTCATGGCACATCACAAATCTTACTTTTAAAGCTTGTCTGGACCCAAAAAGGTTTTCTTACCTCCTGCACTCCATCTTTAAGGGAATCAGCTGCTGGTGAGAAGTTGGAAGAGGTCATTTTGTGGCTCAGCTCCCCTTGTCCAATTGTTTTTATATTATAAATTATACATCTGCAATGATATTCATTATAAAATTGGAATTACAAAATGATTCTCTGCTCCTTTCCCATTTCCTTGTTGGTGTCCAAAGGTGAGTGTTGAGCCAAGTGGGACATGGAAGGAGAATCCTCCTCCATCGTTGTCCCAGATCCCAGAGCTGCCCCAGCCTTGTGCTCTTCCTTCCGGGATTCTTGGTTTCCTGCTAAGGCAGGGATTTATTTATCCCTATGGAAATGGAAGATTCTAACCAGAATTGGCCCCAATTCCTTCTCTGACTTCTTTAGGGAGGAATAAATGTGCACAGAGAACCTCTCTGTCTTCTGCCTCCTCAGCCACCTTCCCATCAAACCTTTTGTAGCCTTCAAGAAGAGGATTCTATCAGCCTTCCATCTGTCATTTTTTCCCATTTTATTTCCTTTTTTCCATAGTTCTTGCATTTCTGTATCTTCCTGATTTATCAGTATTGCTCTGAGAACATCTCAGGAGCAGGAGATGAGCTGTGCTCAACTCATCATGAGCTGTGCTCAACTGGTGCTCAACTTCTGATAAATTCTTTAGCTTTTTTACATGTAAATACATCTGCAAGCAGAGAGGGCAATAAAATCCTTGGCACAATTATTCCTGCTGTAAATATTAGGCAGAAAAAACTAAATTATACTCTGGGAATGGGAGGATAAAAGTGATTCCTCTCATGGAGCTCAGAACACCTCAAGTTTACCTGTGCTTGCACCCCTTGGCAGTTATTTTATACAATTTTTACATCATTGTCCTGAGCCTCCAACTACAAGGGTGGATCTTTGTCTTCAGATTTTTTTTTCTGTTGGGCAAAAAATGCATTTAAAATATTGTCATCACTTTTGAGCAGTTTGGGAATGTTTGTGTTAAGGCTTTGGAATTTTTTTGGGGAGCTGAGCAAAGAGGAGTTTAGTCAAATATTCAGGGGCTTTGATACTTGCTGTTATATTAAAAGCAACCACAAAATCCCTATAAAAGTATCAATGTCTGGTTTGGGTCCTACAGAATTCAAAGGTAGGTTTGTAGTTAGGTAGTAAATTAAGTAGAGACATAAATAAAAAAGTATAAATACATTTGTATCTAATCACACACACAGAGGTGTAAAATTTTATACTCAGAGTGAGGAAAAAATGCACCTGTGTGCCTAAAGCACACAAAAAAAATCCACTTGTGTTTGCTTTCCAGCTTCATTTTGGGGGAATTAAGAATTCCAAATCCCTGCCTGCATTTTTTATGTCACTTGACCACAGCTCCATTATTGACTCTTAATTTAGTTTGGGTATCCTGAACATTAAATACTTCCATGGTTCCTTGAAAATCTACTTGTTTGCTGCTAGAATATTGATTTGGGAATAAAAGTGTGTTGGCTAGAATACTTCTCTGGTTTTTAGATTAATGTAGACTTTGGCAGAAATAAAAGCACTGAAAGGTGAGACCTCCACAAGTCCCTGACAGGGAAAAAAATCAAACATAATAAAAATATCTTGTCTGCTTTGAATAGGCAGATTCCACTCTGAGAATTGCTCATTGATTTTATCTCAGTTTTTGGGGGGGTTTTTTGTGTTGTTTTTAAGTCTTCATTGATGCAGCAGCTCTGTTCTACATGGAGCACAGACCATGTGCATTTTGCTCTTTCTGTTACAGATTTAGAAAAATGAAAATTCTTGTTTCTCTTAAGATTGTGAACACTCACACCTTAAATTTCAGGGAAAACTGCTGGGTCTGGTTTTTTTCTGAATTGACTCCAGTTAAATTTCAGGAGATACAAGTAGTGCATCAGTAAATCAGATTATTGCTCACTCTGTGTTACAGATGAAGCATTCACAGAAGCAAAGAAGACTCTCTGGAATTTTAGTTTATAGGATCTGAATTTATGCACCTGCAGGGATATTCCACATAACAGTTGGGCTTCTGCCACAGTTCCCTTGTCAGGATCTCACATTTTAACTTGGGCATGGAGAATAATAACTTCCACTGGGAAGTTGAGGCTGGGATGGGAGTGGAATGTGGCAGATGCCTGATAGAGCTCAATGGAGTAAAGAGAGGAGTGAAAAATGGACATTGCCAGGGACTGGTTGGGTTTGGAAAGGTAAAATACAGATTTTATCTGTGCTTTAAAATCAGAGCTGGAGCCCTTCTGCTGTGGAGAGAACTGGGAGAGCTGGGAATGTTCACCTGGAGAGGAGAAGGCTCCAGGGAGAGCTCAGAGCTCCTCCCAGGGCCTAAAGGGGCTCCAGGAGAGCTGGAGCGGGACTGGGGACAAGGCATGGAGGGACAGGAGGCAGGGAATGGCTTCCCAGTGCCAGAGGGCAGGGATGGATGGGATGTTGGGAAGGAATTCCTGTCTGGGAGGGTGGGGAGGGGCTGGGATGGAATTCCCAGAGCAGCTGTGGCTGTCCCTGGATCCCTGGAAGTGTCCAAGGCCAGGCTGGAGATGAGGTTTGGAGCAGCCTGGGATGGTGGAAGGTGTCCCTGCCATGGCAGGGGTGGAATGAGATGATCCTTAAACTCCTTTCCAACCAAAACCCTTCTGTGATTCCATGATTTCAAATGCAACAAAGAATCCCTGTGAGTATTTTCCTGCATATAAATAATTTTTATATCACAGATTGCTATAGAAAAAGGTTTATTGCAAGAAAAGTCAGGTTTCTGTTGGAAAACCAGGTTTTTCAGCCTCTCCATCCATGGCTATCTGTGTTAAATAAAGGCAGAGTGTCAGGTAAACTTGAGTATCTGAGTTACTGTGCTGATGTGATGTCTTGCAGATACTAGCAAGGCAATTAAGTGTAATTATAGCGAAATATAAAATATGTAATACAATTTCTTGTTTGCTGTGCTGCAAAAATGCAGAGGTTTTTTGTTTCGAAATTTGTTTTTGAAATCTCTTAACCTCCATTGTATTTGTTACTCCTCTAAACCTAAAATTTTATAAAAGGAGTCTTTCTTTAGAGTGGGGTAGGAGGGAGCTTGAAGATCATCCAGTGCCACCTCTGCCATGGGCGGGGACACCTCCCACTGTCCCAGGCTGCTCCAAGCCCTGTCCAACCTGGCCTTGGACACTTCCAGGGATCCAGGGGCAGCCACAGCTGCTCTGGGAATTCCATCCCAGCCCCTCCCCACCCTCACAGCGAAGACTTCTTTCAATCCCAGGTGTTTTTCCCATTTCATTGCAGAGCCACATCTTGTTTAATAACCTGAATCTCAGCAGGGTGTCGTGTACTCTGTGTTATAAAGGATGAATAAACATTTTATGAGATCCTCTTCTCTATTTATGATCAGTCGTGTTTTGTTCTGCAGATTTTTCTTCTTCCCTCTTAAAGGACAGAGCAAAGTTGTAACTTTTCTATCATTTCCAAATTAATCTAATTTGAGCAATTCTTTGCTATTCTCAATTTCATGCAAATACCAGTGCCATTAGTTGTGCAAATAGTTGGTATGTCTCTCCACGTTCAGAAAATTAAGCATTAATTCTCACTGTGGGCTAGAACAGGCTGCATTGCATGACAAATAGATTGGAGGCATTCAGGAAAAAAAAAAACCACTTCACAAATCCAGCAGAGAGCTTTGCTTTCGAGCACTCACAATGTTGGGCAGTACAAAAAAAAATACTATAAAATTGACATGTTTTAGCAACTCCCAAAAGAGGGGTTTTTTTTGTGGTTTTTTTTCCCCATTATTATAGAAGTACTTGGCAGCTTATATTTTCCTGAAGCATCCTATTGACTGGGATGAAACCTCTTTTTTAAGAAGCACTTTTAAGTGTTTGCTTTCCCTTCCAGGCGCTCTCACCCACAACATAAAAAAATCCTCGTGTTAAAATAATAGCATTGCTTTAAAAAATGCACGGATTGGGGATTCTCTGAGCGCTGTACTGACAGCCTCAGACTCCTGGCAAGCATCACTGAGAGCCTGAAAAAGGAAAAGGAAAGGAATCTTTCCTGAGGCTGCACAAGGAGCTGCAGTGAGGGCACAGCCTGTCCTCCTGCATGGATGGTGCTTCCTCAATTTTAGGTCATTTTGAGGGAGATGCAAGAAGGGCACCATGGATTTTATGGGTGAGGAATGCTCTTTTGGGGGCCTTCGAGATCATCTCATTCCCCCCTGCCATGGCAGGGACACCTCCCACTGTCCCAGGCTGCTCCAAGCCCCATCCAACCTGGCCTTGGACACTTCCAGGGATCCAGGGGCAGCCACAGCTGCTCTGGGAATTCCAGCCCAGCCCCTCCCCACCCTCCCAGCCAGGAATTCCTTCCCAACATCCCATCCAACTCTCCCCTTTCCCAGTGGGAAGCCATTCCCTGCCTCCTGTCCCTCCATGCCTTGTCCCCAGTCCCTCTCCAGCT